>CAUYON010001457.1:0-22376 GCA_963573935.1 Arctocebus calabarensis
TTCCTTAGTTTGGTTAGTTTAAAGCCTATTGTATCTGCAAATAAGATTGCAACGCCTGCTTTTTTCTGTTTTCCATTTGCCTGGAATATAGATGACCATCCCTTCACCTTGAGTCTATATTTATCTTTTAAGGTAAGGTGATGCTCTTAAATGCAGCATATATCTGGCCTGAGTTTTTGTATCCAGTCAGCCAATCTATGCCTCTTTAGAGGACAATTTAAACCATTCACATTAACAGAAATCAATGATATATCTTGAGAAAATTTAGTGGACATTTTAAATCCTTTTGTCGCTGTGTGAGTTGTACTTTGATAAAAAGTTCCTGGATGAGTTTACTTTTGCGTTGGGGGACTACGCTGGTCATTATGGAAAATAGGTCTGAGAATGTCCTGGAGAGCTGGTTTAGTTATGGCAAATTTCTTCAACATGTGGATGTCATTAAAGTATTTAATTTCTCCGTCATAAATGAAACTCAGTTTAGCTGGATATAAGATCCTGGGTTGAAAGTTATTTTGTTTTAGGAGATTAAAAGCCAACGTCCATTCTCTTCTTGTTTGAAGGATTTCATCAGAGAGATCTGCGGTTATTCTAATATTCTTCCCCTTGTAGGTTCTAGATTTCTTACGTCTGGTTGCTTTCAAAATTTTCTCATTCATATTAACTTTAGTGAACTTAATTATCATGAGTCTGGGGGATGTTTTATTTGGGTTGAGTCATGCTGGGGTTCTAAAACTGTCTGCTATCTGAATTTCAGAATCTCTGGGCATGTCTGGAAAATTCTCTTTCATAATCTCTTAGAGAAGAGACTCTGGGCCTTGTGATGCCACTTCATCGTTTTCAGGTATCCCTATAAGGTGAATGTTGGTTTTCTTCGAGTTATCCCAGAGCTGTCTGAGAGAATGATCTGTTTTTGCTCTCCATTTCTCTATCTCTTTGTTGGCTTGGGAGCGTTCGATAGCTTTGTCTTCCATGTCAGAAATCCTTTCTACTGCTTGCTCCATTCTGTTGCTGAGGAAATCTACTTTGTTTCTCAGATCTTTGAGAGCTGCAACTTCTTGTCTCAATGTGTCCAAATCTTTGGTCAGTTGGTCTTTGAATTCTTTGACTTCTTGAGACAATTTTTGAAATGCACCCCGAATTTCTAAATCCAACTTTTCCTCTATTTTATTGATCTTGTTTTCAATACAAATTCTGAATTTGATTTCTGACATCTCAGCCATCTGTTTATGCACAGCATCCTCACTTGTGTCTGCCGGATTATTCCTTGGGGGAGGTTTACCTAGTCTGGTTGTTCACATTTCCAGAGCTTTTCCACTGATTCCGCCCCATGATTAATTTTACACCGTTTGGTTGGATGAGTAGATAAGGACAATTTGGGCTGGGAGTTCTAGGAGTAGTGATTGACCAGTCCTTTGCTTGAAAGCTTGGACTGGTGTCTGTATCTTTTCCCCTGGAGTTTTGCCAAGGACTCGTAGAGAGCTACTGTTTGAGAAACTGGGGACCTTCTTGGTGTGGTAGGGTTAAGTGGGTCTGTCTTATTTTTAGCTGGTCTTTGTCTTACCGTAGAGAATCTGTTACTCTGGATTAAAATCTGAGCTGTGAGGAAATACCAGCAATTAAGTCACTGCACCCCCCACAGGCAACAATTGGAAATGCGAAATCAAATTTTCCCACTACCACACACCCAGGGTACCACTTTGGAAAGTCCTTGGGTGATTGGCCCAGTTGAAGAGGTCCCAATCAATTGTCCTAGCCAGCACCGATCTCAGATGGAAGAGTTAAAAAGTCTCTGGCAACTAGATAGCAGGGATCTGCTGGAAGCTCTAGTATAATTCACTCTGGTGCTCTGTGAGCTCAGAAGGGCGCCCCCCCTGAGCAAGTACATTAGTCTAGGAAGGTTTATGCCTCTTTCCAAACCTTGTCCCTCTGTCACACTCAGTCGGTGGTAACAGTTGTGATCCAGTTTCCTTCAATGAGTAGATGCTCCAGAGGTTTGTGCCTGCCTGTCACAGTGAGGTCTGTGGCTCCTCAACCAGTCCACTATTCCCTGTCACTGTTTGGCAGGGGGAGGTGAGGCCTGACAACCTGGGTACTTGATAGGGGCTAGAGCGATTCACTGAGTTCCAGCCCTGTCCCTGATTGATGTTGCTGCTGGAACAGAACAAGTTCGCAGAATTTATTTCTGTCAAGGCTACTTTCCCTGATCAGACTGGAGTTGCAAATAGATCTGACTCAGTCTGTGAGTTCTAGCCCTTTTTCTCAGCTTTCATCCCCTGAGGGCCAGGTTAGTCTGAAGGTAAGCAAAGCAGCCTCTCTGTGAGTATTCTAATCCCTGCGCTCTGTCCCAGCCAGTACGGCCTCAGGCATATCCTTCACATGTCTTGGTTACCAGTCTGCTCTGCCGGTGGGTACCAGCAGAGAAGCGGCCCGCTTCCCCTGGCTGCCCAGAAGACTGGGAGTGTCTCCTCAAAACATCCCAGGGGTGCGAGCTCTCCTGCTATTGTTCCCGCAGCTGGTTGCTGTTTCGTGCCTCAGGAGACCTTCTTTCCAGTCGGGTCTCTTCTCGGCTCACTCTCCTCTCAGCACTCCCGAGCCAGGAAATCAGCACAGATCAGCAACAGTCTGTGCCCTGTCCACAACCCTCACGAAAATCTCCAAGAATCTGGACTCTGTGGGGGACAGGCCTCCAGACCTCAGGGTGAGAATGGAGGGAAATACCAGGAATTCCAACTTGCAGGTAGAGAGTATATATAGTGTTATGCCTGGCGGGAGAGTGCCGCGGCACACTAGTAGGGGAAGGAGGTCTGGTTTTTAGAGGGTCTCTCCCGTGGGGTAGAGTGGGAAGACATCCGAACTCTGCTTGCTTGTTTGTATGGAAATACGGAGTATACTGTGAGCCTCTCTCATGGGGGAGGGGACTCCCGTCTACTTGGTGATATGCTTTGTACCTTTTTTTTTGTGTCCTCAGGGTCTCAGGTCACCCCAGCAGGGTTGATGTGCGTTCTTCGACCTTTTCTTTTGGCTCAGATCCAAACCATCGGCTTTCTTGCTGAGTTTCTGTCCTTTAACTCTCCTTCTGGATAGGAACCTCTGCGGAAAGCTGGCTACAGATCGCCACCTTCTTTTTCTTTTTTCTCAAATTTTTATTTTTTTAAGTTTAGATTAACACAAGGTTAGAAATGTTTAGGTTACATTGTTTCCATTTCTAAGGTAAAATTCAAATTGTTGTTGAACCCTTCATCCAGGGCATGTTGAGCACCCTCACACTGTGCACATTAGGTGAGATCGCACGAATCGAGCTCCCTCCCTCCCTCCTGTTTTCTCCCCTCTCTCCCTACCTCTCTCCCCACCTTCTTGCTAGACTATACTTGTTTTTTTCTTTTATGTGGGTGTGTAGTTGTTTATATATTGGTTTCATGTTACTATTGAGTGCATTGGATACTTTCCCCCCATCCTTGAAATTCTTTACTGAGAAGAATGTATTTCAACTCCATCCAGGCAAACACAAAAGGTGTAAAGTCTCCGTTTTTTCATATGACTCAGTAGTACTCCATGGTATGCACATACCACAATTTGTTAAACCATTCATGCTTTCCCTAATTCTTGATCTAAGACACCAGGAACCTTGAGTGAGGCTATTGGCTTGGGCTATTGGAGAGACCAGGAATCACATATTCCATTTTGAATCAGTTGCAGTCATCCATTGCAGCATGCCCAAGTTCTACTCTGGAGCCTGAGCCCAGCTGCATATGGGCTGAGAACTGGCATATAGGTATGAGGATTTGCCTACCACCCAACTGTCTCCACCTGCTAAGAATTAGAGTCACTTTCACTTTCTCTTGGTACCCTGGTGGTCCCTTTCCTTCCCTTTTGTGTTTACCTGGATGGAGTCCTCTTCTGCCTCATGAGCAGATTTGTATAATCTATCCTCAAGCCTCATCAACTGTGGTAAGCCTACTGTCACTGCTTCAGGAAGTTCTTTCTCTGCCTCTAGCATATTATTTGGCTATATAAATAAAATTTTCAGTCTAATTTGGTGTCACAGCCTTTTGTTCAGTAGCCATCCCATTTAAGGAACTGTTCTTTGAGTTTTCTTCTTTGCTTTCCAGATGCCAGTAATTCTTTTCAGGAGGTCAAGCTGTCTTTTATTTACCTTTAGTATTAAGAGAAATTGAAAAGAGCACTGACACTAATAATCCACTATTTTTTGAGAGCTTCTCATCTTTGATGCTCTTTTCTTCCCACCTCTCTCCTCTTCTTTTATTATCTCTTTATTCTAGTCAGTCGTATTTCATCTTTTATCTTCTTGAATGTTTTCCCATCTTGTATCTTTTTATCTTCATTCCAACCGTGCAAAAGACTTCATCTTTTTTTTTGGAGATAGAGTCCCACTTTGTCAGCCTTGGTTGAGTGCCATGGTGTCACAGCTCACAGCAACCTCAAAATCTTGTGCTAAAGTTATTCTCTTGCATTATCTTGCATTACTCTCCCAAGTACCTGGGACTACAGGTACCTGCCACAATGCCTGTTTTTTTTTGTTGTTGTTTGTTTTTTTAGAGATGGGGTCTTGCTCTTGCTCAGGGTGGTCTTGAACTCCTGAGTTCAAGCAATCCACCTGCTTTGGCCTTCCAGAGTGCTAGGATTATAGGAGTGAGCCACTGTGCTGAGCCTAAAGGACTTCTTCATGATGTAAATCATTAGGTCTGGATTTGTAGTAATATAAGCTTATACTTACCTAGATCTCAGTCTTTTCTCAGAAAAGGTGGTCTCCAGAAGTAAGATCTTAAGAAGCTTCTCTCTTCCCAGTGATTCTACATTTTGGGGTTCTACAACTTTTGCAAGTTTTGCCAGAAAAGTGTTCTCTAAAGGTGTATTTGACAAAAACCAACCAAACCAACCAACAAAACCACAAGAGTAAAGGCCCTGAGATGGGTATGGGCTTGAAGCTTTTGAGGATTAGAGAATAATGAGTTTATAGGAAGAAGAATATGAGGTGAGGCTGGAGGAAGAGAAAAGGGGCAGGTATTATAGAGCTTTGCAAACAATGGAAGGAATATTAAATTTATTCCACAGTACTATAGAGTTATCATTGGAGAGCTTAACACGTGAGCACTGACATTGGATTTATATTAAATTATCTTTGAAGCAGAGTTGTATGAAGAACAGGATGAAGTTATACAGAAGTAAAGCAGTGAGATAATTTTAGGGTCACCTTCTACCACTGTACCTCTGATCTCATCCTGTGGCAATCATGTGAGGTGGCGAAGTGATGCTAGAATTAGAGAGGCAGCAGTGGAGACAGGGAGAAATGGTGAATTGGAGAGATAAATTGTATTTAGAGCTGTCAAGACTCACTGATGGATTGATTTGGATGACTTGTAAGTTTTTGCCTTAAGCAAGGGTTAGACCAATTACTGAAGACTCCCTAAGAACAGATTGGGAGGGGAGTGGGAGCACATTGGACATCCTTGATGTATGTGTACCTGTTAGTTATCTAAGCAGTTGAATTAAAAAAGAGTTGAGAAGCATCAGGAGGAGACTAGCACATTGGTAATTATCAGCCAGCAGGGTTTATCTAAAGCCATGGATAGAAGTAGAACATGGGTACAGTGGTAGAAAGGCAAACAGATGAAATGAGGGTTTAAGACTTGACTCTGGAGGAATCTTTCCTCCACAGAAGAGAAGCATAGCAGATTGTAGCATAACGGGGAAATTGTTAAAATCATAAAAGCCAAATAAAAGGACATGTTCAAGGAAGAGGAAGTAGCCAACTGGGCCAAGTACCCAAGAATGCCCTTTCTGGCCTCAGTGCCCTAGGAGTAGGAATGAAATATGCTTTACTGAGTGCCATCAGCTACCTTCCCAATTCATGAAGCAATCTCTCCCTCCATGAGGATCTTCTATATTTCTTGTTGAAACAGGCAAGGAGCTCTCCCTTTTCCTAAATGTTTCTATGTGAAACACATTCACTTAGAAGTAAGCCCAAACCTGCCACCAGAGGCAGTTGCCTCACTGGAGGATGGTCTCTATATGCCCCTGTTCTCCACTTACAGCAGATCTTTCCAGGGTTGTGAAGGGCAATGGCCATGATCCTCCAGCTTATGCCCTGGCTTAGTTGTGCTAGGTCCTGGAAGGGCTGAAACAGATATCCCTGGTTCCCCTATTGGGTGAAGATGCCTGGGGTTGTCAGTTTGTTTTGAAAAGTTAGTGATTGACAGTCATTTTTATTTTTTTGTTTTCTTAATTCATTCCAGAAACTACTAGCTGTCATTTAATTTCATGGCTGTTTTTTCCCTTTTAGGACAGTTAACAGGTAACCAATATTTAGGGTGCTCTTCCTTCTTAATTAGCTATGACTCTGGAATATTGCAAATCAGGAGCTCTCAACATCTCCTTCTTGAAACTGTGAAGTAAAGAAACCCAAATTTGGTTGATGTACTTATCTTACTCATGAGTTTGCAAAGACCACCCAGAGATTGTTCAGTGCTGGAAGTAGACTGGCCACATCATGGTCTACAAATTTTGCATGAAGAAAGACTGTCAAGGCTTACAAAGTTGCTGTCTCCTCCTGTCATCCTTCTCCTTCCTAGATTTCTCTTTAAATTCCTGTTTGAGTCACTACCTCAGTTGTTGTTATGATTCATTCTACTCTGATGTCAATGAATGAGGCAGGCAATGACTTCCACTTTATTTCCTTAACTCTAACATTTATAAACAGCTCAGTGCATATACATTTTGTTGCTTTGCTGTAATACCTTCATTGTTATATTTTATAGCGATATTCTTATTTTATTGCTTTCTTGTTCTTTTTCATAGAACATTTGGCTCTGTGTGTATCTGTATGTGTGTGTGTGCATGTGTGCGCACGCATGTATGTTCAGGAAGAGTGGAATTGGTACTGATTGGAATGAAATATCACTTTTTCCTGAAGGGAGTTAGGTCTGACAGTAAAGCATTTCTATAAAGCTCCAATTGCAGCAGGGTGTCAAATTCTTCACTCACTCCTCTCTCAATTGCGGCTCAGGAGAAAATCCGTGATTAAAGTTATAATGGCCATATGAGGAGAAAAACAGAGCAATAGTGACATTTGAATATGTGACTTATATTCTTCTGCAAATGCTAGGAACTCCAGGTCACAGAGGACAGAACTCTGTTTCAGAGCACGATTGTCCCCAGAATCTACCATCCTGTGTTTAGGAAAACCAGAGCAAGAATTCTTCTCATAATGCCTCTAAAGTGGTCTTCTTAATATAACTGAAGGGAGAAGATCACTTCTCTCTCCCTGAGTTAGGAAAAAGTCTGCACAGCCATCTAAGAACTGCAGCAGTTCATTAAACAGTAATTTCCAGTCTTTGTGTTAATAGGAGACAAAGATGCTCCTCCCCATTTTTGTTTTGGCTGAAGGTACAGGTACTTCTGGAAGAAGAAAGAGAGAGACGAGCTTATTTACTTTGCTATAGTTATAATCATCCCTTTCAAGATACTAAAAGAGCTCAGAAAAGATTCTTGCCTGAGGGCAGTGCCTGTGGCTCAGCAAGTAGGGTGCCAGCCCCCTATACCGAAGGTGGCAGGTTCAAACTCAGCCTCGGCAGAAATGCAAAACAGAAAAATAGCCGGGCATTGTGGCAGGCACCAGTAGCCTCAGCTACTCAGGAGGCTAAGGCAAGAGAATCGCCTTAGCCCAGGAGTTGGAGGTTGCTGTGGGCTGTGTGATGCCACGGCACTCTACCGAGGGCAATAAAAGAATCTTGCCCATGAACCTTCCAGTGATGTTCATACGGCATCAGCTGCCCATGTCTCTATCATTGCCCTTATCTAGCTTACAAGTGGTGTCCCGGGTTCGTCCTGCTGGCTTGTGCCCAGTCTCTCTTTTTGCAGAGTTACACTTCCCACTTGTTAGCCTTCCCAGCTCTCTTGGCAATTAGACTGTTTACTCTGAGCATAAACCAATCTTTCTTATACTTTCGGAATCTGGTGTTACTAGGTGAAGAGGGTCTGGCCGGCCATCATTGTCAGCAATGTGTAGGGACGGGGATAGGTCTATCAAATTTTATTTGTCAGAAGGCCAGAGATTTTGGAGAATAGTGAGAGTAGTCTCTCTAACACTATTGTGTTTTGTTTAGAATTAAAATAACAGTTTTATATATGAAAGTTTAAAGTAAAAATCATGTTAGGCTTTATTTTAAATAATAATTCAACATAACTCATGACCCATAATAAATAAGAATAACTCATGACCTCAAATAACACTTTAATTTAAAATTTATTTTTTAAAATTATCATAAACTACTTAAGATACACACTTTTAGGTTAAAGCTGAATTTACAAAACAGCAAGAAAGGGAGACATGAGGAGAAGGTTCATGTAGGCCCTAAACCGACCAGACCAGCTGTGTCGTCTCAGCCCTAGCCTGACCAACTCCATCTTATTCTCATTCCATGTGCTTTCACTGGGGCTGGGACCCTGGAAGTCACATTACATTTTTGCCATGTGTTGCCCTGTTTGGTTCCTTACTAGCGAGACCCAAAGGAAGAAGAGAGAAGGAATTCAGTCCTCCTTCCTGCGTTGCTTCCTGTTGACTATGTCCCAGAATTAGTTCATCACTCTGAGTGCAGTCATTTGTTACACTTCACAGTTTCACCCACATTCTCAGAAGCATCCTGGCCTTGCTGGCCCTCCAAGCAGTGGCCTGCCCCAGCCAGCCCCCGCCTGCCTCACATGTCTGGTTCCCAGTTCTGCAGTACTCTTCTGATCTTTTAACTCCTTGGAATCCCAAACTCCTTACTTGTTCCTCATCCTAGTTCTCTCAGCTACTTCCTCTGTGTCTCCTTTCTGCCTTTGAAGTTCTTTATAATCTGGGTAACAATTGTCTACATTTGGTTCTCTCTGTAAATAACTAGATTGTGTCAATATCCTCACTGCACCCAGTCTGATAATAGTCAGAATTATCTGTAAGGGGCCCACTCCAAAACCTCCCTGCAAGTTGGACTTCATGTGACCCAGGCCAGTGAAAGGTGCTGTCCTACTTGGAAGTAGGAAAATGGGCCTGATGGCCATTCCTGTGCCTTCCCTTATTGATACGACTTCTAGGAGGATCGCTTCTACCTCCAGGACACTGTGTGAAAATTACTTCACTGTAATTTATCCATAATCTCCAAGAAAGGTCCACATTTTTCCTTTTAAGCTTCAGGCTTCTGGGAAATTAAGCTCTATGCTGAGAAATGTACCATCTCAGAAGTAAGTTCCACTTAAATGGCTAAGAAATTCCTAGCAAATGAAGTAGTTGAAGGCTAAAAGAAGACAAAATGACTACTTATGCTAGTGATATTTATGCAGTATACACAGGGGAAAGCCAAGTTCTTTCCAAGGAGCTCTGGGTTTTATAAAGCATATGTAAATTTTCAACTTGGGCCTTCATCTGTTTGATATATGACCAAGAGATTTTTCTAAATAGCTATACTCTTTCCACAATGTTTAGCTTAGTTCACTATAATTTCTGTTCATAATACAAAGCACAGTTTGTTCTGTGCTTTATTTTTATTAGTTACCAGAGACACATTAATTTTTTTACAAATTCTCAGATGTCCAACGACTTACGAAGAATAAGTTTACCTACATTGTTTTCCTCATACCAGCAGGGTGATGTGGTGATGCAGTGATCATGTGTGCCTGGGCTGGGGCCGGGACAAATGGAGGCGATGCTTCCTGGTTTTCCTTTTTCAACTGAACTAAATTCTAGACAAGAAGCATTTTGCAGAAATGTTCACTTTCTAATAAACTATTTATGAAAGAGCCAGAATCTTTTAGAGCAGCAAATGAGTTAGAACTCTTTAGAAAAATCTCTTATTTGTCAAATTCAGAAGAAAAAATTCTCAAATTGGAATGTGTAGGTGTGTGTGTTACTAAGTTCATTCAATTGCAAGTTATTTACATCAGAGTAAAAGGGGTTTGGTTTGCTTTTATTAGTATACATATATTTTTAAAGCAGATTATTTTTTAGAGCAGTTTTAGATTCATACCCAAATTGAGTGGTAAGTACAGAGAGTTCCCATATACTTCCTTCCTTTACACACCCTCAGACTCCTCTACTATCAACTAGGGACATTGTCAGTGTTTTGGATTTTTCCATTCTGATTCTAATGGGTGCATGGATGTATCTCATTGCTGTTATCATTTTCAATTCCTTAGTGACATAAGATGTTGAACATGTTTTCAAGTGCTTATTTACCACCTGTATATTTCCTTTGGTGAGGTATAGGTTCAGATCCACCCCCTGCATTATAATTGGGTTGCTTGCTTTCTTACTGTTGAGTTTTATGAGTTTGTAGTACATCATGGATAACAGACCTTTATAAGATATGTCTTATGCAAATATTTTCTCCTTTTCTTTTCTCTTAATATTAACATATTTTATTTTTTTATGTCAATCAGGTTGATAAAAATATCTCAGATTGCATGTGAAGCCCACACACTGTACCCCATGATTGAACTAATGTACACACCTATGATTCAATAAAAAAAAGAAAAAAAAAGAACATATTTTAAAGCACATTATAAGTATATGTAGATACAGTTTTCAGTATAAAAATTTTATGTTTATTATTTTATGTGATGTTCACAATAATCCTACACCACTGGTACCAGCCTCTACAATGGGGATAATAATAGTAACTTCTTCAGATGTGAGAATTAAATGAGTGATGAGCTATATATTTATTTATATATTTATTATAGAAATATATAGCTTGTTATATATATGGATATATAAAACATATATATATAGCTCATTACTCATTTAATTCTTCACATCTGAAGAAGTTAATATTATTCGTTATATACAATTAGCCATATATATATATATATGTTTACATACACATACATACAGGGTATCTATAAAGTTCATGTGCAATTTAAAATTGCACACTATTTTAAATTGCACATGAACTTTATGGCCACTCTGTGTGGGAGTATGTGTGTGTGTGTGTGTGTGTGTGTGTATACATATATATAAATGAAAAGCTTTGAACAGTGCCCATTACATAGTGCACACTATAAAAGAGTGACAATGAAGGAACTAAGACTCAGATGACACAATTAGTGAGAAGGGAAGGCTGGACCTGACCTCAAAGAGTCCACCTGTAATTGCAACACTGAAAACAGAACATGGTGACAAGCTCATGAAGTTGCTCTTCTCTTACACAATGAGACGAACGGGCCCCTGCTTCTCCCTACTGACAAGCCTTGATAACCAGGCTTTGGCTTTTTGCCTCTGATCTGAGTAGGGGCATTAGTCCACATTTAGTTATTTGCTGAGGGATTGATCTTAAAGATTCAAAGTGATGGAAGAGCTGTTAGAGTTCTTTAGCATGTAATAAAGCTCAGATAGTGAAACTCAAGAGGCAGAAAGGGATTGAGTTTTCCTATAACCCATAGTGTCATGGGCAGAATCACAACTGCAAATCAGGTCTTCACATATTTAATTGGGTGTTCTTTCTGCTTTACCATCCTGCCCCTTGCTTTTATTTTATTCCTACCTTTCCTTCTTCCCTCCCACCATCTCTCCTTGTCTACCTATTTTTTCCCTCTTTCTTTTTTTCTTTACCTGGTGTGTTTATATGAAATATAACTAAGATACAAAAAAATGCTTAGCACATACATGCACACAACTTACAAAGCAAACTCCTATGAATCACTACTCAGGTCAAGAAATAGAACATACCTGGCTCCTCAGAAGCCACCATGTACATTTTCCTGATCTTGAAAGCCACTGTGTATTCTTTTCTGATTGCCAGCCCTTCTCTCCTCTCATGCTATTCAAGGTGGCTGCTACATGGACTTTTCAGTATCATTGTTTACCTGCTTTTTTTTTTTTTGTGGTGGTTTTGCCATCTGTGTATGCATTTCAGTATAATTTGGTTTTGCTCATTTTTTACAGCTGTTTTGAGATATAAAAAATTATACAGTAAACTGCACATATTTAAAGTGTACAAGTTAACATTATGTGCATATCCATGATGCCATTATCATAATCAAAATAATTTACATATCCATCATTCCCCAAATTTCCTCATGTCTCAAAGTATTTTCTCTTCTAGGCCACTCCTTGTTCTTACCAACTCTTCCCAACACCTTCTCTAGGCAATCTCTGATCTGCTTCCTGTCATTATTGATTAGTTAACATTTTCTAGAATTTTTATGTAAATAGAATCAATGGATATCCAGTCTTTTTCTGTTTGGCTTCATTCATTCTAGCAGGTATGTATTGATATCGTATTGTGGTTTTAATTTGCATAGCTCTGATGATTACTGCTGAGCCTTTTTTTAATGTGTTTGTGTATATCTGATTTGATGGAATGTCAAAATCTTTTGCACATTTTTTTAATTGATGTTTTAGCCTTGTTCTACTTAAGTTGTAAATGTTTTCTATATATTCTGAACATATCTTAGCCACATATATCTGTGACAACTGTGTATGAAATGCATATACATACATTTGTAAATGCGTGCATTTTCTCTAAGTCTATGGCAAGACTTCTTATTTTTGTGACATTGTCTTTTGGAAAGAAAAAATTTTATTTTTGATGAAGGCAATTTCTTACTTTCTTCTTGATAATTCATGTCTTTGTATATGTGTTGTATTGAAGAAGCCTTTTCTAAAACCAATGTTACTAAACTTACTATCGTTTTCTTCTAGATAGATGTTTTATAGTTTTAGCTATTATTTCGTATCTATAATCCATTTGAGGTAAGTTTTTGTATATTTTGAGGAAAAATCAAAATTTATTTTTTTAATTTATAGCTGATCAATTTTTATAAAATTATTGGTGAAAAGGTTACTATTTCTCTATTGGAATGGTTTGACATTTTTGTGAAAAGCTTATTTATCATAATGTATCTATTTTAATGTTTTTTAGTCTATTCCATATATGTTCACGTTATGCCAACATAACCCTATTTTACTAACTTTATAGTAAGTTCTGAAAGTAGGAAATTAAGTCCTCCAAATTTAAACTTTTAAAAAATTCTTTTCTTCCCTAACTTAATTTATATTTCCACACAAATTTTAGAATCAGTTCTTCAATTTCTAAGAAATATTCTGAGATTTTGATTGAGATAATGTTGAATTTCTGGATCAGATTGGGGAGTATTGATATTTTAACAATATTGAATCTTCTAATCCATGAAAATGGTATATATATCTCCTTCCTATATTTAGGTCATCTTTAAATTACCTTAGTAATGTGTTTTTAATTATAATGTTACTTTTTATGATCTTATTTTGCTTTGGGTTTTTTTGCTTTTTGGATGTCTGTGTTAGTAGTGTTCATCGGATTTGAAACCTTTTTGTCAGTATTTCTTCAAGTATTCCTCCCATTACCACCTTGTCTTCCTCTTCAGGGATTTCAATTTAAAGTAAGATAATACTATCCTAAAGTCACCGATGCTCTATTCACAGTTTTAAATTTATTTTTCTTCTCTATTTGCTTTATTTTGAATAGTTTCTACTGCCATTTAGTCAAGTTCTCTGATCTTGTCATTTATCAGGGCATCATTTGCTGTTGGTTCCATTCTGAGTATCTTTCATTTAGATATTGTATTTTTCATCTCTAGAACATCCATTTGGTTCTATTTGATGCTTTTTTACACCTTGAATTTCTCTCCTCCTTATGCTCATGTTTTTCCTCTATGCCATGAATTTGGTGGAGTAAGAGTCCATTGGGAGGTAGTTGTTTTAAATTTGGTGCATACATCTAGTTGGGCCACTTGCAGATCTTGCCGTTGGCTAGAGGATGAGACTGTTCTTTAGATTCCTGATAAAGTTTACTGCTGGGTAATTGAGACTCTAATAAAGCCTTTAATGGTCTCATGGGAGACTTAAGGGCTTCAAATATATAATCCCCCCGCTTTCTTGCAAGTAGGTGTATGATTAGTATAGGATCATCTTAAATCAAGGTAAAAGATATAGATATTTCTTGAATGGCCCAGGGAAATCAAGCTTTAATTTCATGCAGTGGTTCACCTACTTACATTTTACCTCTGTATTACTGTAACTGTGTGGTCTAGTTCACTGCAGGGAGGGTCTTCTATAGACTTCTTGGCTTATGACAATCTTGGGTTTTAATTTCTATTTATTCTACTAGGTTAAACAATTAAAAATAAAAATTTCCTAGGCTGGAAAAATGGCCTTGTTGCAATAGTAACTTAAAATTTCCTTTACTTCCCTGACATTTTAGAAAAGACTGTGTCTGTTGTTGATTTGATGCCTCTAAATTTCCAAAAAAAATCTTCATTCCCATCTCTGCAATAATATAACTGAAACTTGTAAATATTTTTCCTTTGCCAGGTGACATGATATCAGACTTTGCTAGTAGAAAGTGGTGGAGGGTTATAAGAGGAAGGGGTTTCTCCTTTTTGTTCTGTTGTGGGTTTTTAGCCAGGCTTATACATAATTTTTGAAATAAGGTTGGCCTGGCAGTATCTAACTTCAACAGAGCCTGGTAGCTAGCAGAATTAAGATAGCCCCATGGTCAGCTTCCTTTACGACTCCACTAAGTATCTTTTTACAAAGTCTCATCAATAGTTTTGCCCAATTTACTCTTGGTGTAGCATCATGGGATGGTCCAACTCATGGGCAGCTTCCTCAGGCACCCCTAGAGAGCCATTTTCCCATGCAACTTTACCATGGATGGCTTTCTCCTGAACCTCTCAGGTAACTGTTGTATCTAATACTGGATGTGTTTAAGAATATTATCTGTCATTTGTGATAACATGCATGGACCTGGCAGGCATTATGATAAATGAAATAGGCCAGACATAGATAGACAAACACCAGATGATTTCACTTACATGAGGAATCTAAGAAAAAGTGCTCCCATAGAAACAGAGAGAAGAAAGGTGATTACCAGAAGATGGTGTGGGAAAAGGGATGGGAAACAGGGAGATTTTGACCAGGGTAAATAATAATGTATTGTACATTTTTAGATTGCTAAAATAATAGATTTTTAACATTCTCAGCATAAAATAAATTTTTTTTTGGTGAAATCACATACATGTTAATTAACTTGATTTAATCTTTCTACAATGTGTACATAGATTCAAACATCACATTGTACTCCACAAATATTAACAATTATTTGTAAATTAAAAAGAAATTAATTTTTAAAAGATTATGTGATTATATCTAATTCAGTTTATTTTCATCTGAGGTTTTTTTTTTTAATAATTTTATTGAATCATAATTATGTACATTGGTGCAATCACAGGGCACGATTCATATACGTTCAGAAATATTTTCATCATACTGTTACAGATATCCTTCATGGCATTTCCTTGATCACTATATAAAGACATTAATACTCTACCGTTAATAAGTTTCGCCAGTACCCTGCTAAGATGCACCGTAGGTGTGTTCCAGTGACATTGGCATTTTTAAAACAATACAGTTCCTTTTAAAAATTTAGAATGGTTTTCATTTAGGGTTTATTTTCTTTTTCATAATGATTATATTAAAGTTATAGATTCCTAACCTAATATTACCTAAATGGTGTGTGTCCTTTTCAGAGAATCACAAGGAGGCATGAAATGTCCATCTGCCTCTCTGTGGTAATGTTAATTTTGATCACCCAGTTATGATGTTAATATTTTTTTCCCTTGCTACCAATAAGCAGTCTGTGAGGTGACATTTTAAAGACCATGGTCCTCATCAAAATTTACCACCTTGGTTTAGCGTGCATTGACAATTTTTGTCTCAGCCTAAGAAAGCCATTCCTAATTAGTAGTGGTTGAAGAAGACAGTCTGATAATCTTCTTTTAAAAGTTAAGGAATGTGGCTCGGCGCCTGTGGCTCAATGGGCTAAGGCACCAGCCTCGTACACCTAAGCTGGCGGGTTCGAATCCAGTCCGGGCCGCCAAACAACAATGACAGCTGCAACCAAAAAATGGCCGGGCGTTGTGGTGGGCGCCTGTAGTCCCAGCTACTTGGGAGAGGCAAGAGACTCGCTTGAGCCCAGGAATTGGAGGTTGCTGTGAGCTGTGATGCTACAGCACTCTATCCAGGGTGACAGCTTGAGGCTCTGTCTCCAAAAAAGAAAGTTAAGGAATGAATGAGTTTTTAAAAATGTACCTACAGTAAAATTCACTTTGTTGTGTATGGTTCTATAGGTTTTGAAAAATGTATTCACCATCATAGTCATGATATAGGACAGTCCTATTAACTCAAAAATTCCTTCAAAAATACTGATTTTGGGGACTGGAAGGAGTGTATTTGTTAAAGTTTTTAAACCTTATTTACAGGTTAAGGACTCAGTCTCTGAGAAAACAATTGGACTGATGCGAATGCAATTTTGGAAAAAAACTGTGGAAGATATATACTGTGATAATCCACCACATCAGCCTGTGGCCATGGAACTATGGAAGGTGAAAAAAATAAAAGCTGCTTTTATTTTGTAAGAATATTATTTGGGCTCACTTTTTGATGGATACAATTTGGAGAGTGGTGATTATAGTGGAAACTATCCTGAAAGATTCTTTTTTTTTTTGGAGACAGAGTCTTACTTTGTCATCTTCAGTGGAGTGCTGTGACATCATAGCTCATAGCAACCTCAAATTCTTGGACTCAGGAGATCCTCTTCCCTGTCTCCTGAGTAGCTGGGACTATAGGTGCCCGCTATAACACCCCGCTATTTTTAGAGATGGGTCTTGCGCTTGCTCAGCCTAGTCTCGAACTCCTGAACTCAGGTGATGTATCTGCCCCTTGGTCTTCCAAAGTGCTAGGATTATAGGTGTGAGCCCCCATGCCCAGCTTCTGAAAATATGCTTAGGCTTATGTAGTGTTCAGATCTATGTTAGTTTTGACAGAGGAGTTTACATTTATCCTCTGATGGTTTGCATAGGTCTTTGGTGTATTTCTGTAATAAAGGGAAAAAGAAGAATCTGCTTTCTTTATATTATAAATTACTTACATATTTTGCTGCACAATTTAAATCTTGCGGATTTTGATGGAATGGCAGGTAAGATTCTCAGTGCTGTCTGCCCAGCTGCTCCTTACACCAGTTTTTGAATTCAGATTCTGGGCTGTGGCAACAAATAGTAATCTTTTGTGAAGGGAGACTTACTGTTTTCCATTGTCCAAACACAGATCCAAGGCTACCTATTCATTGGTGAATTTTAGGTATTAGGGAACAGAAACCTATGGGCTAGAGTATTATTTGTATAGCTAGATGTATATAGCAGATGGTTTTTATTAAAATAGCCGTGTAGATTTCTTCATTCATAAATAGCTACACATGGTTTAGAAATATGCTAACCTATGAACAGAGGAAGGGAATTAGGTGCCTTTCATCACTGATCTGTGTCCCCGTTGTAATATGATGGTTGCCAAAAAGGGGTTTCTGTAACAGGAGTCCCCCACAGACCTGACAGAGTACACCTCTTCTCAGGTCTGCAACCAGCAGAGGCAGGCCCAGTTTCTGGGCCCCAGATTGACTTCACAGAATCCCCATAAAGATGGGAAGCCAGACCCCCACACACACCAGGGACTGAGAAGAAAAAGTGGATGGGAAGCTGTGAGTATTAGGTTAGTTCTTTACCTCTATTCATCCTATTTCCAGAAGCTCAACCTAGGTGACTCAGTAAAGAGAAAAGTTTCTCTAAAATCCAGAAACCCTTTTGATTTATTATTTTACACACAAATCTGACAGTAGTGGAGCTTTATGTTAAGACTTGGATCAAAGATTCTGGCCTTTGTCAGGTAATATAGTGGGATATTGGAGGTTCCTTTAATGCAAATTTATCTTTCCTTGGTTTCTCCAACAAAACTAAACGATACGTGTACAACTTAATTATAAAATGTTTACATATGTGCTGATTTAGGATTGCCAAGTAGTCCAATTTTAATAGCTGCTTAAATTTTGATGATTAATGTTAGCTAGCTTTCTGATATGACCAATGTTAAGGGTTAATATGAATATTTGAAGGAAGCAGGTGGTATTAAGAGTGGTTGTTCTCACTATATGTTCTCATCCCACCCTATTCTACTGGAGTGCATTCTTACTGTAACTCCAGTAAAGCTTCCCATTGGTTCTTTGAAGAATATTGAGTTAGTTCTTTGTAAGGTTAAATATGGAGTACAATGACAGAGTGTTATCAAAAGAGCACTGTTTTGCTATACAGTTTCATTGGTATTTTCAGGGTACAAAATAGTTGAATATTTATAATTTTTCATTCCATATGGGGTTCTCCGTTTCTCTGTGTATAAATTTTAGCTAGAGTTTTAATTTATGTTTATAGCCAAGGTTTTTCTTCTTTTGCTGCATTTTCCAGAGTCAATACTTTATTTAGCAGATTTTCAACTTTTAAAATATATTTATTTCTTACTTTGATCTCTGATTTCCTTCAGAATCAAACAGAGCTATATTTTGTAGTAAAGAATTACAGGCATTATAGCTTCAGCTGTGGGTAAATAGGAATTAGTGTCTCATTGAGAAATTATTGAATCTTTTTTTTTGAGAGAAAGTCTTAAGCTATTGCCCTGGGTAGAGTACCCTGGTGTCACAGCTCACTGCAACCTCCAACTCTTGGTCTTAGCCTCCCAAGTTGCTGGGACTATAAGCGCCTGCAATAACCGCCCGGCTGTTTTTCTGTTGCAGTTGTCATTGTTATTTTAGCTGACCTGGGCCAGGTTTGAACCCACCAGCCTTGGTGTACGTGGCTGGTGCCCTACCCACTGAGCTACCTACCCCACTGATGTTCAGTACTTTTATGTGCCAGGAATGGTACTCGATGGCTTGGTTACAAAGATCAATCATGCCCATTCCATATTCAGATACAGATGAGATAAAATAAGAGCAGGAGTCTATAATGACTGATAGGCTGATTCCTGGGATTTAGGGGAGAGGCCTGATGGGAGAGTCCTGCCATGTAATAGTGGTAATGCTGAGAGCACTTTGGAACTAATTCCATGTAGCCTTTTTAGTTAGGTTCCTGGCAGCCAATGTAGGCATTGTTCTCCATGCTTACACCCTTGTCACATAAATACATATGGATGAGTATGTTAGCCTTTACATTGTAGCATCAATGACATCTGAGAGTCTTAGCTGAAATACAGGCTATCCCTAAGACTTTTATGTTTCCCTAGTATATTTATATATTGAGAAAATGTATTATACTGTACTTTGTGTTAACATGGCAAAAACCAATGTTTTAAAAACTTTTTTGGAAATAATTTCAAACTTTCAGAAAGGTTGCAGAATTAAAAGTGGTACAAAGAACACCTCTAATCCTTTACCCAGATTCACGGTTAATAATGTTTTGTTCATTTGTTTAATCATTTCTGCACATTCACTCACGTGTGTCCTCTCTCCTTCTTCCCCTACCCTTTCTCTCTATGTATGTATATATATATATATATATATTCATGTTTATAATTTTTTTCTGGCTCATTTATGAGTTAAATATGTTATGGCCCTATCCTAAAAATGTTGGTGAATATTTTATAAGAATAGGTATATTCTCCTGGATAACCAGAACAAGTATTGATTATAGTAAATTTAACTTTGTACCATACTTTTATCAAATTTTCCAATCATTTTCCAATTTTGTCAGATGACCTAATAATGTCTGCTATAGCATATTTCCTCTCCAGTATAGGATCCTGTCTTGGGCCAAATATTTAATAGTCATATCTCTTTAGTTTGTTTTAATATGAAACATTTTCATAGCTTTGTCTTTCATGACATCGACCTTTGTGAAGACTATAGCTCCCCACTTTTATTTTTATAGAACACTGATTTTGGATTTGTCTGACATTTTCTCCTCATTCAGGTTATGGATTCTTGGCTGGAATACTTCATTGGTGACATGTTCTCTTTAGGACATGTCCCCCTTAGAGACACACCTTGTCCAACTCTACTGGTATTATTAATTTTGATCACCCAGTCAAGATTTTGCCTGACTTTCCACTGTAGAGTTATAATTTGCCTTGCAATTAATCATCCTTCTTTGGGGAGATACTTTACAACTATGCACATATCCTGCTCCTCATCAAAATTTCTCCCTAAACTTAGCTGCCATGATGGTTCTTGTCTGATTCAGTCTTTACTGTTATGGTTGCAAGATGATAACTTC
Organism: Arctocebus calabarensis; assembly: GCA_963573935.1. NCBI lineage: Eukaryota > Metazoa > Chordata > Mammalia > Primates > Lorisidae > Arctocebus > Arctocebus calabarensis. Next base: position 20,125 of record CAUYON010001457.1, read on the forward strand.
TCAGTTTAGCATTTTTCTGTAAGAACAAGTTCTCTCGACTCTATATTTATTTACTTGCTTGTTAATTATTAGTGTGGACTTAAGAATTTCCTATTAAAAAAAAAGTCCTATTTTTTTCTTAATAGGTTTATTTTTATTTATTTTTTAATAGAAATAACTAGCTCAGAATTTTATTTAATTTTATTTGTTTTTATGAGAGACAGGCTCTCACTCTGTCACCCAGATTGAGAAGCTTGGCACTGTCATAGCTCACTGTAACCTTGAACTTCAGGTCTCAAGGGATCCTCCCACCTCAGCCTCCCAAAGTACTGGATTACAGGCATGAGCCACCATACCTGGCTTCCTAATAGTTTATAATTCATTCATGTGCATAATTATTTTGGTGTTCAAATTGTCCTGATCTGAGCAATGAGATCTTCTTCAAACTGGTTCCTATGTCCTTGTGACATGCCTTCATTACTTTTTGGAGCACTTTCTTATTCTCTGGAACAGTAAGATTCAAGGATCATCTTGGACTTCCTTCCTCCTCTTCCCCTTCTTCCTCCTCCCCTGAGATCTGTGGAGCCTGATTCTTTTGGGAGGAGTGATAGTAGAGACCAGGGTCTGGGCACTAGGTGTGCTCTTTCCTACTGGAGTGACTTCACTAAAACAGTTTATCCTGCAGATTATTTTTGTTGGAGCTCTACTTTTTTCATTTTCAGAGAAGTAGTTGTTTTTGCTAAATAGGATCTTTATTTTGTGGGAAAAGTTTTGTGTATACTAAGTGAGAATAGAAGTCAGAGTGCGTCACATAATAGAGAAGCTTAGTATTTTTATTTTTTTGAAAGTGGAGTCATTAAATTACTAACAGTATGGGGGGAAAAGACAAGTTAGTGGAAAAGTATTAGAAATATCATTTTTACTTGGAAATAGTTTGAAATATTTTCTAGAGACATTTTCTTTTCCCTGATCATTCTTTAACACAGTTGTCTATCTGGTGACGAGTTATTATAAATATTTCCTGACTTAGTTTTGTATTTGGTTTGTTTATGTTATTCAGATCTACAGAAGTCATTTCTAATGCCTCCTGAAAACTTGTAACACTTTTGTTTTTCTAGGCAGTCAAAAAACATAATCTAACTAAAAGATGGCTTATGAAGATCATTGATGAAAGAGTAAGTTGAAGTTCAAGGCTTTTTTCCCCCCCTATATAATCCTTAAGTATCTTTATTTTAACATGTGTATTAATATTTTGGGGGAAGGAAGCTTTCGAAGAACACTGCCATTTTATCCTGCATGCCACCCACCTAAGCCTCCTGTAACGCTCACCTTGAGAGAGGCAAAGATGGGCACCCAGGCAGATGTGTATGTGTGTACAGCCACATCCAACCATTTCGGGTTTTTACAAATGGAAATTTTTATTTTTATGCAAAAGTAGAGACAATAATATGCTTTCATGTATTTCTCACTCATCTTTAATAGTTAGCAGTATATGTCCAGTGTTGTTTCACCTATAGTCTACCAACTCCTTTCACTAATCCCCACTGGATAATTTTAAAGTAAACCCTGAGTATCTTATCATTTGACTTGTAAATGAATATGTATTTTAAAAAGATAAAGACTTTTTTTTTTTAAGGGTAGCAGTTGACGTTTATTTTCTTATCTGGGGGTATTTTCATTCTCCCGCTCCTTGTCACACAGCATCTCACGGGACACTGGCTGTCTTGACATCCCAGTGACCCAGTGTATCCACAGCATCGTGCTAGTCAGCCCCAGTGATTAGCAGTTGACGAAGTACTCTGGTGCTTTGTCAGCTGCTGAAGTGCACTGGTAAGATGTGTGTGTCAGAGGGGGATAGAAGACCCCAGCTGCAGTGTGCCCACATAGGTAAAGATTTTAGGTATCTAGTGGTCTGGGCATGACCAGGGCACTTTTTTTTTTTTTTAAATTAAATAATAGCTGTGTACATTAATGCAATCATGCGGTACAATGTGCTGGTTTTATATACAATTTGAAATATTTTCATCAAACTTGTTAACATAGCCTTCACGGCATTTTCTTAGGTATTGTGTTAAGACATTTATATTCTACACCTAGTAAATTTCACATGTACCCTTGTAAGATGCACCATAGGTGTGGTCCCACCAATTACCCTCACTCCACCCATCCTCTCCCCTCCTTTTCCCCTTTCCCCTTCTTCTTGTGAAATCTTTTGTGAAAGCTATAATTGGGTTATAGCTTTCACAAAAAAGATAAAGACTTTTTAAAGACAT
>CAUYON010001462.1:0-53308 GCA_963573935.1 Arctocebus calabarensis
TGCAAATCAAAACTACTTTGAGATATCACCTAACTCCAGTAAGATTAGCCCACATAACAAAATCCCAAAACCAGAGATGTTGGCGTGGATATGGAGAAAAGGGAACACTTCTACACTGCTGGTGGGAATGCACACTAATACGTTCCTTTTGAAAGGATGTTTGGAGAGTACTTAGAGATCTAAAAATTGACCTGCCAATTGATCCTATAATTCCTTTACTAGGTATATACCCAGAAGACCAAAAATCACATTATAACAAAGACATCTGTACCAGAATGTTCATTGCAGCCCAATTCATAATTGCTAAATCATTGAAGAAGCCCAAGTGCCCATCAATCCACAAATGGATTAATAAATTGTGGTACATGTATACCATGGAATACTATGCAGACTTAAAGAAAGATGTAGAGTTTACCTCTTTTGTGTTTACATGGATGGAGCTGGAACATATTCTTCTTAGCAAAGTATCTCAAGAATGGAAGAAAAAGTATCCAATGTACTCAGCCCTACTGTGAAGCTAATTTATAGCTGTTATATGAATTGTATAACCCAACTATAACACAAGAATATAGGGAAAGGGGTAAAGGTAGAGAGGGGAAAGGGGAGGTTGGGGCAGAGAGAGGGTAATTGGTGGGGCCACACCTATGGTGCATCTTAGAAGGGTACAGGTGAACCTTGCTAAATGCAGAATACAAATGTCTTCATATAATAATGGAGAAATTGCCAGGAAGGCTATGTTAATCAGTTTAATGAAAATAGTTAAGATTGTATATGAAATCAGCACATTGTACCCCTTGATTGCACTATTGTACATAGCTATGATTTAATGATAAAGATAATTAAAAAAAAAACAAGAAAACTTAAAAGGCTTAAAATTTAATAACAATAACAATGTTTAAGATAAGGACTAGAAACAAAAACCTCGTAGAGAATGAAGATAAATACATTCAGAAAAGAAAACTGACGATTACTGCATTGAAATATTAAGCAGTATTAGTAATAATGCAAAGAAAGTGATGTTCACACTGTCAAATAAGACTGTCTATTATAGAATGTTTTGCTGCACTATCTAGAAACTATAGTAAAAAACTTAATACAAGTAGTCAGAAGCTAAATACATATCTTATACCAAAACTTAGTAAGGAGACATTTAGTTTTTCACCATTAAGCATGATGCTAAATAGAGTTTTCTTTGTACATGTATTTTACTATGTTGAGAATGTTCCCTTATTTGTTTATGTTTTTGGATGGGAACCACACATTTATTTTTAGTATATAATTTCATATGATAATTGCATATGTTTATGGGGTACATAATGATGTTTAATACTATAAGGTAGTAACCAGTTCAATATGATTAGTGTACCATTATCTAAAACATTTATCAGTTTTTTGTGTGTTTCAAATATTAAATGTCCTCCTTCTAGCTATTTTAAACTATAAAAAGTATAGTATACTAGATATAAAAGGTATAAAAGGCTAAAACTTATTCTTTTATCCAGCTATAATATTCTATCTTCAACAAACCTCTCCCTATCCCCTTCTTCCCTACATAATTCCCAGTCCTTATTATCCTTTGTTTGACTTTTTACTTTTAAGACTTTTTAAAAATTTTTAAATTTTTTTTTTAGTTTCCACATATGAATGAGAACATGTGGTGTTTGTCTTTCTGTGCTTGGCTTAATTCACTCAATATAATGTTCTCTACTACTATCATGTTGCCACAACTGGTATCATTTTATTCTTTTGTATGGCAAATCATATTGTTATATATATATATCACATTTTATTTATCCATTCATCTGTTTATGGATACTTAGGCTGATTCCATAAGTTGGCTATTGTGAAGTTTTGCAATAAATGTTAAAGAGGGCAGAAGTCTTTTCAGTGTAATAATTTTCATTTTAGGAATAAATTCCTAGTAGTAGAAACACTGGATCACATGGCAGTTCTCATTGTAGTATTTTTGAGAAAATTTCATACAGATCTCCGTAGAGGCTGTATTATGTTTTAGACTTATATTGCTTTGTTAGTAATTTGCTGAGGATTTTTGTGTCTATGTCATCAGGAATATTTGTCAGTGGTTTTCTTTATTGTTCTCTTTTTTGTGTGATTGTCCAGTTTTCCTATCAGGGTTACACTGGCTTAATAGAATGTGCTAGGCAGAAGTTACAGGTCTCAGTACAATTCAGTAGCGAAGCCAACCATTCCTAGATATTTCTTTGTTAGGAGACTTTTTATTACTTACTCAATCTTACTACATGTTATTGATCTGTTCAGGTTTTCTATTTTCTCTTGGTTTATTAGTGTTGGGATTTGGAGATCCAAACATTTATCCCTTTCCTATAGTTTTCAAATATATTAGTGTACTGTTTTTCATAGGCATCTCTAATAGTCTTTTCCATTTCTGGGATATCAGTTGTGACATCTCCTTTTTACTTTCTAGCTTCCTTTATTTAGACTTTCTCTCTCTTTTTCACAGCTGGTGTAGGTAATGTTTTTTAAATGTTGTATATCTTTAAAAAAACAAGTTTTATTTAATTTGCCTTATTTTTTGTCTCAATTTCATGTATTTATGTGTTGATCTTTATTATTTATTGTTTTCCACTAATTGTGAGTTTGGTTGGTTGCTGAGTTCCTTGAGATGCAATAAATGATTTATTTTAAATTTTCCTAGTCTGTAAAAACAAACAATTATGTCTATAGACTTGCCTCTTTCTCACTTCTAACTAATATGTGGATACAATTGTTTAGGTTAAATTATTTTTATTTCTAGGATAAATTTAAAGTTGTAGTTGAGCTCTACACTCAGGGGGTGTGAGGTAAACACTTATATTGTACACATTAGGTTGAGAACTTGTCAATCATCATCCTCCTCCCTTTTTTCTCTACCCTCCATGCCCTCCCACTTGAATATGCTGTTTTTTTCTTTTATGTGGGCATACAGTCATTTATGTATTGGTTTAGTATTAGTATGGACTATACTGAATGCTTGCTTTTCCATTCTTGTCATAAAATAATGTGTTTCAATTCCTTCTAGGTAAATACAGAGGATATACAGTCTCCATCTTTTTTATGGCTGAATAGTAATTCATGGTATACATATACCACAGTTTTTTAATTCATTCATGAATTGATGGGTACTCCGGTTGCCACCACATCTTGCCAGTTGTGAATTGAGGTGCAGTAAAGACTTTAGTGCAAATGTTGGTTATAAAATTATTTTGTTTTTCTGGATAGGTACCTAGTGATGGGATTGTGGGATCAAATCAAAGGTCTATTTTTTGTTCGTTAAGAATTCCATGTACTTTGTTGCATAGAGGGTGTATTAGTTTGCAAGACCACCAGGAGTGCAAAAGTGTTCCCTTCGGTAGCCCAGTGTTGTGGTGGGCGCCTGTAGTCCCAGTTACTTGGGAGGCTGAGGCAAGAGAACTGCCTAAGCCCAAGCGCTGAAGGTTGCTGTGAGCTGTGACACCAAGGCATTCTACCGAGGGCAACAGAGTGAGACTCTGTCTCAAAAGAAAAAAAAAAGTGTTTCCTTCTCTCCACATCCAAAACAGCATTTTTCAGCTTCAGGAATTTATGATGTGGGTTATTCTGTGGGGTTAGGTGATATCTCAGAGTGGTTTTGATTTACATGTCACTGAAAATTAGGGATGATAAGCATTTTCCAAGTGTTTATTGTTCATTCATCTGTCTTCCTCAGCGAAGTTTCTGTTCAAGTTTCTTGCCCACTTATAAATGAGATTGCTTGTTCTTTTCTTGTTGATTAATTTAAGTTCTCTGTAGATTCTAATTATAAGCTCCTTGTCAGATTCATACCATGCAAATTTCTTCAACCCTTGTGAAGGCTGTTTGCTATAGTTGTACTTTTAGTTGTTCAGAAGCCTTTTTAGATTAATCATCTCCCTTTTACTTACTTTTGGTGTTATTGCAATTGTCCAGGAGTTCTTATTCATAAAATTTTGTCCGAGGATGATTTTGTCAAATGTTTTTCCCACTTCCTCCTGGGACTTCTATTGTTTTCTGACTTTAAGTTTAACTCTTACCCATCAAGAGTCAATTTTTTATTAGTGGTGAGAGGTGAGGATGCAGTTTCAGACTTCTACATGTGGCTAAGCAGATCTCCCAGCACCATTTAATAAATAGGGATTCTTTCCCTAGTGTATGCTTTTGTTTGGTTTATCAAAGATCAAATGGAAATATGTGAATGGATTCATCATCAGGTTCTATGTTCTATTCCATCTCTCTCTCTCTCTCTCTCTCTCTCTCTCTCTCTATCTCTCTCTCTCTCTCTCTCTCTCTCTATATATATATATATATATATATATATATGTATATATATTTTGGTACCAGTACCATATTGTTTGGACCACTATAGACTTGTACTATAACCCCAAATCTGGTAATGTAATACCTCCATATTTGCTTTAATATCTTAAAATTGCATTGGCTATTTGTTTTTCTGGTATAAAATAAAACAAAGGTACTTTTTTTCCCAAGTTCTTTAAAGTATGACATGGGTCCTTTGATGGGGATTGCATTAAATCTCAAGATCTTTTTTAGGTAGTGTGGACATGTTAACAATAGTGATATTCCCAGCCATGAGCATGGTATGTTCTTCTATTTGTTAATTTCTGCTGCAATTTCTTTTCTCAGGATTTCATAATTCTCTTTACAGAGATCCTTTATGTTCTTGTTAGATATATTCCCAGGCATTTCACTTCCCTGGTAGTTACTGTGAAGGGTACTGTGTCTTTGATTAGATTCTCAGCTTGCTTATTATTGCATATATGAAAGATACTTATTTCTGGACATTGATTTTATACCCTGAGACATTACTGTATTTCTTGATCACATCTAAAAGCCTTGTGGTTCAGTCCTTGGAGTTTTCCAGGTGTACGATCATGTCATCTACAAAGAGTGAGAGTTTGACCTCTTCTGCCCCCATTTGAATATCCTTGATTTCCTCCTCATGCCAGATTGTGTTGGCCAGGAAGAACTTCTGGCACTATGTTGGATAGCAGTGGCAACAGTGGCTATCCTTGTATGGTTCCACTTCTAAGTGGAAATTTTTTCTATTTTACTCCATTTAACATGATACTGCCTGTGGGTTTGTTGTAGACATTCTATACCAGTTTAAGAAATATCTCTTCTATTCCTGTTTTCTTAAGTGTTATTGTCAGAAAAGGATGCAGAATGTTGTATGGTCTTTTTTTACTTGTCTTTATGTGTTGAATTACAGTTATAGATGTAGGTATGTTGGACCAATATTGCATCACCTGGATAAAGCATATTTGATCCTGCAGGATAATTTTTTTTTAATGTGTAACTGTATTCAGTTTACTAGGATCCTATTGAAAAATTTTGCATAATATTCATTAATGATATTGGTCTATAGATTTCAAGTTTTATTGGATGTTTTCCTGGTTTTCAGGTTTATATTTGCATCGTAGAATATTTGGGGAGATTCCTTTCTTTTCGATGTTCTGGAATAGATTATGCAATATAGCTACTAGTTAGTTCCTCTTTGAAGGTTTGGTAACTTTCTGGTGTGAAATTATCTCGCACAGGTCTTTTCTCTTTTGGAAGATTTTATATTGTTGATACAATTTTAGTCCTTTATATATGTGCATTCAACCATTCTAATTCTTCCTTGTTGAGGTTAGGAAGATGGCATGATTTCAAGTATTGGTCCATATCTTCTACATTTCAACTTTCTGGGCATGGAGTTCTTTTAGTCATCATTGAGGATATTTTGTATTTCTGTGGTATCTCTTCTGTACACTTTCTTCTTGTTAGTACATGTATTGTCCTCCAAAATTCATCATATTTTTGGCACAAATGAAACTTCAACAAATTTAAAAGAATTGAAATTATACCAGGGAATAAAAGTAGAACTCAACTTCAACAGATACCTTCATACCAAAATAAAGTCATGGAAATTAAACAACCTTATGATGAATGACATCTGGGTTAAGGACAAGAGAAAGAAGGAAATCATTATATTTGTCCACCAAAAAGACAATGAAGCCTCAAGATATCAAAATCTGTGGGATACTGCAAAGGCAGTCATAAGTGAGAAATTTAAAGCATTAGATGCTTTTATCCAGAAAAAAAAAAAAAGAGGGTAAAAGTCAACACCTAGTGAACCATCATCTCAAGCCAATAGAAAAGGATAAATAATCCAATCTCCACCCTAGTAGAAGAAATAAAATAACAGAAATAAGAACATAATTAAATAAAATTGAGAACACAAGAACTATTCAAAACATCAGTAAATAAATAAGTTGGTTCTTTGAAAAGATTAATGAAATAGATAAGCTCTTGTCCAGGCTAACCATAAATAGAAAAGTAAGATCTCTAATAACTTCAATCAGAAATAAAAATGGGAAATAACAACATATACCGCAGAAATAGACTTGCCTCTTAATACAGATTTTTCTGTTTTGGTTTCTGTGTTTCTATGTCTTTTTTGTTGTTGTTTTAGGAGAGTTTATTTCCTTTTCAATTTCTTTTTTCACCCATTGGTTGCTGAGGAGCACTGTTTTGCATTGATATTCATTAATGAAATTAGACTATAATTTTCCTTTTATGTTGGGTTCCTTACTGGTTTTGATATCAGGATGATTAATGTTTCAAATAATGTGTTGGGAAGGATTACTTCCTTCTCTATGTTTTGTAATGGGTTCTTCAATATAATTACAAGCTGTTCTTTGATGGTTTGATAGAATTCTGGTTTGAAGCCATCTGGTCCAGGGCTTTGCTGTTGCAAGCTTTTTTATTGTTACTTAAATTTCAATGCTTGATATCGGTCTGTTCAAAAGATCTGTTTCTTTTTATTTATGTCTTGGGAGGTTTTATATTCCAGCTATTGGTCCAGTTCCTCCACATTGTCAAATTTCTTAGCATAAAGGTTTTTTTTGTTGTTATTTTTTTATTTTTAGTAATGAGAGATTATCTGTTGTTTCTTTGTGGTTTCTGTTGTTAGTTCCCCTTTTAGCTTCTGATTGACGTTGAGTCTCTGTTGTTTCTCTGTGGTATCTGTTGTTAGTTCCCCTTTTAGTTTCTGACTGACGTTATTAGAGATACTACTTTTCTATTTCTGTTCAATCTGGCCAAAGATTTATAAATTTTGTTGATCTTTTCAAAGAAACAACTTTTTGTTTCATTAATTTACTGAATAATTCTTTTGTTTTCAATTGCACTTACTTCTGATTCAATTTTTTTTTAATTCTTCTACATTTAAGATTGGATTGCTCTTCTTTTTCTACTTCCTTAAGGTGGCTCATTTGTTGTTTATATGTACTATTTCTGTTTTCTGAATGTGAGCATCTAATGCAACAAATTTCACTCTTATCACTGATTTTGTAGTATTCTACAAGTTTTCAAATTATGTAGCTCCTTTTTTTTTTTTTTGAGGAATCTATTGACTTCCTTCTTTATTTCCTCTATGATCCAGCTGTCATTCAACATAAGGTTGTTTAATTTACACAACTTTGTGCAATTATGAGTATTTTTGTTGGAGTTGAGTTCTGCCTTTATTCCCTTATGTCCTGAAAAGATATAAGGTATAATTTAAATTATTTTAATTTTATTGAGGTTTGATTTGTGTCCTAGAATGTGTCCATTTTGGAGTATGATCTGCAAGCTTGTGAGAAAAATGTACACTCAATATTTTTGTGGTGGTATGTTTTGTATATGTCTATTAAGCCTAAACATTTTAGGGTCACATTTTTTTCCTTGATAAATTAGTTTCAGTCCAGTTATGTCAATGTTGAGGTCCCCCACCATTATGGTGTTGTATGATATCATATTGTTCAGGCTAGTTAGGTTTCATTTTACAAATCTAGGAACATTTAAGTTAGGTGCATATATATTTAGAATTGACATGTCTACTTGACCAGTATATGGTGATCATCTTGCCTTTCTTTGTTGCTGTAAACCCATTTGTATCTGCAAATACAATTGTGCCCCACTTTTTGTCTGATATTCATTTCCCTAAAATACTGTTTTCCATCTTTTCATGCATAGTCTTGTTTTATTCTTACAAGTTAGATGTGTTTCCTGAAGAAATCATATAGTTAGCTTGTGCCTTTTTAGCCAATCAACCAACCTCTGCCTCTTCAGTATGTAGTTCAAGTCATTCACTGTTATTGAGATAATTGATATATTTGAAGTTTGGCTTGTCTTCTTTTGTGGAGGTCTGATGTCTAGTTTTATCACTTTGGCCTTTGTGGAAGGTAGGCTTTGGCCATTCATTTCTGGGTATCCTTGTTTTTTTGGTGGTTCATTGTGATATTCTTGTGTAGCACAGATTTGAGTATGTTCTGCAGAGCTGGTTTACAATGACATATTTCTACAATAATTACTTGTCAGTAAAATGTTTGATTTTTCCATCAAATATGAAACTTAGTTTGGCAGGATAGAAGCTCTGACGCTGAAAGCTGTTTTATTTGAATAAGTTGAGATTCATATCACAATATCTTCTGGCTTGTAAAGTTTCACTTGAGAAGTCCATTATTACCCTGATAGATCTTCCCCTATAGGTCAATTGGTGCTTACCCTTGGCTGCTTTAAGAATTTTCTCTTTCATTTGGCCTTGTCTAGGTTCATTAAAATGTGTCTAAGTGATGATCTGTGATTTGATATCCATCTAAAAGTATTGTCTCAGAATCAGTGGTAATGTTTGGGGAATTTTTAGTTATGATATCATCCATTAGGGTTTCCATACCTTTGGGAAACTCTTCTACTTTTTTAGAAATACCTGTTTTTCATATGTTTATGTGCTCTGCGAAGTCTCGTAATTCTCTAAGAGATTATTGTTTATAACTCTCTTTTCTGCCTCTTTAAATGCCTGAGTTAGCTAAAGAGCCTTTTCCTTTAGCTCTGAGATTCTTTCTGCTCCATAGTTTAATCCATTATTGACACTTCTTGCAACCTCTTTCAGTTCCATAAATGACTTCTGCAATTCCTTCAGTTCTGATATACCATTTATAATTTCATCATGTCTTTCATTCATTTCTTGGGTCAATTTTTAAATTCATTTTACCATAAATTCTCTTCATTGTTTTTGTCATCATACTCTAAATTCACTTTGTTATTTCCATAGTGTCTTTAAAGTTGAAATTCTCTGTAGTAGGTGCCATGTGGTCCCTTTGTGGGGAAGGGTTGATCTGTTCTGGTTTTCCATATGGCCAGACATTTTTTGTTGGTTCCTTCCCATATGTGTTTATTTCTTTTTCTTTCTTTCTTTCTTTCTTTCTTTCTTTCTTTCTTTCTTTCTTTCTTTCTTTCTTTCTTTCTGTCTCTCTCTCTCTCTCTCTCTCTCTCTCTCTCTCTCTCTCTCTCTCTCTCATTCTTTCTTTCTTTTTTTGAGACAGAGCCTCAAGCTGTCACCCTGGGTAGAGTGCTATGGCATCATAGCTCACAGCAACCTCCAATTCCTGGGTTTAAGCGAGTCTCCTGCCTCTGCCTCTACAAGTGCCCATCACAATGCCCGGCTATTTTTTTAGTTGCAGCTGTCATTGTTGTTTGGCAGGCCCAGGCTGGATTCGAACCCATCAGCTCAGTTGTATATGACTGGCACCTTATCCGCTTGAGCCACAGGCACTGAACTGTGTGTTTATTTCTTGTGCACTTACTTTTCTCTCTTGCTTCTGCATTCTCCTTAATTTTTATTTTCTCTGTTCTTGGATGGTGGAGTGACCTCTTAGTACAGAGACAAAAAGAGAAGAAAAGAAAAGAACTAGATGGGAGAAAAGAAAGAAAGAAAGTAAAAAAATGGAGGAACAAATGATGGGTAGAGAAAAACAGGAATACTAATGGTGTTGGGCATGGCCTAATGTCCCACATCCATAATCTCAGGAACCTGGAAAGCCAGGACTAGTTTTCCCCTTGGGTCAGGAGCTCCTTACCAGCCTGAAAAGAGCAAGACTCCACTTACACTAAATATAGAAGAAAATAAGCATGTGTCCCAACAAATTTGCTATTACTGTCTCTTGGAAGGCTGAAGTTAGAGGGCTGCACTAGCCCAAGGGTTTGAGGCATCTGCGAGCCAGGCCAATGCCATGGCACCCCACTTGAGGCCTCAAAGCCCTGATCTGTGACATAAATAAAATACAGAAGAAAATAGAACAAAAGAAATATATCTGTTTTGTTCTATTTTCTTCTGTATTTTATTCTCACCCGAGGGATTTATGAGAGAACTCTAAGAAATGCAAAAAATAAAATATAATGAAAGTAAATCACTTGAAAGAGAAAGAATAGAGGAGAGAATAGCAAAAAAATTGAAAGGAGCAGGAAATCATATAACAAAGACAATAACTTTCATATTAAAAAGTGAAAGAAAAAAGTGTGTGTGCATATATATATATACACACATTTTTTTATTTCACTTTTTAAATATCTATTATATATAATACATATAATATATATGTTGCATAGACACAAGTTAGAACTATGAAAAGAATGTGTGTTGTATGTGTGTGTGTATATATATATATATATGTATATATATATATATATATATATATATATATAGAGAGAGAGAGAGAGAGAGAGAGAGAGAGAGAGAGAGAGTAATATATTGCCTGGAAACCAGGTGGATTCTGGAGTTAGGAAATGAAAAATAAAGGATGTTTATTGGATTGAATGTAGTGGGGGCAGGAAGTTAGTAGCTTGCTGCTGTGGAGACATGGTCCTATTTTCCTTCTTTATTTGATTTTAATCTGGGTGGGGTTGATTCAAAATGTTCAATCCCCATACGGTTGGGGACCTGAAGTTTATGCCAGATTATATGAAAGATACACCTTCACACTCCAAACAGCTCCCCAAGGCCACATAGTGACACATGCATTTGGTGAGATCTGTCCAACCTGCCCATGTCTCTGCAGCAGTCAGCCCAAGGGTATCTGCCCACATAGGTAGAGTCAGAGCTAGTTATACACTGAAACCCTGGGTTTTTGACAATGGTGGTGCCACATCTGCTGGCCTCCTACCAAACAGTCTCTGTGTCCAAATGCCTTTAAAGTTTGCTTGTTGGCTCAGGCCCACTCAACATAGGTCCAGTGTGCTCCCAACTTCAAAAAGTGGTAGAGTGCCTTACCTATTTCCAGCCTTTTGCCAAAGAACTAGTTTCTGCACACACCTAAGATACAAGTGAGATCTCAGTTCTTGCCTGCTTCTGCCCCTCCCTATTCCCCTTGCCCATGGGAGAAATCATCCCAGAGTTCAGTCCAGTTCCCACTCCACCACCATGGGTTGCTGTGGGGGAAACTCTCCTGTGGCCTTGATCTCTCAGGGATTCCTTTTGCAGGATTTACTTCTGGGCTACTAGACAACCCAACACTCACTTTCTGTGCCAGTTTTCCTCCTCTCCTGACTTCCTTTACTCCTGAGGTTCCTTGGTATCTCAATGTGCCCTCAAAATGATGTTTCTGGAAGGGACAATGCAGTAAGAGGTGGATCGATTTGCCTCACTCCAATCTTACTGAGAGCAGCTGGTGAGTATTGTCTCTGATCCACCACATTGGAACCAATGTTTCATTTCAATTTTTAAAAATAATTTTTGATACTTGAACACCTTGTCTTAATATGTCATAAATTCTAAAGAATGTTCCATGTGGTAGTGAAAAAATGCATATTCTGTAGCTTTTGGGTGATATGTTCTGTAAATGTCTGTTATGTTCATTTGTTTTTTGGTGCAATTCAAATAAAATGTTTTGTTTTGTTTTGTTTTGTTTTGTTTTGTTTTTGTGGATTTTCTGTTTAAATGAACTGGCCAATGTTGCAAGTGTAATGAAAATATACACAGGAAATGTACACTATTATTGGAATTTTTGTTTGATATTGTTGAAGTCCCCAACTATTATTGTACTGGAATGTATCTGTCCCTTTAGAATTAATTGCATTTGTTTTATAGATCTCCTTGTTTTGGTCTTGTTTGAATAAACTGTATTACCTAACTATAGTACCCTCAAGAAACTCACCTCTCTTTTAAAGACTTGTGTAAACTGAAAGTCAAATGAGGAAAAAAGACATTTCACACCAAAGGAAACAAAATGATATTAGGGAACAGGAAAAAATGGGAGATCAGCAAGTAGTTACCTTCTCTCAGGAAAAGTAGGGAGAAACATAGGCAGCAGCCACCATTCAATTTATGCAATGCAGAAAAAGCTCTGTGAAGGAACAGAGACAGCATCGGACACCAGTAATGGAAAATATAAAACAAATAGAAATAAAAAAGGGAACAGGTGATGGAGAGTTTACTAGAACAGAAGCAGAGACTCCACATGAGGACTTCTCAGAGATCTTCACACCCCCCAGATTGGTTGGCCCAGGAACTAACCTGAATTATTGTGTGGAGGTACCCACTAGAAAAAAGGCTGTGAAGGGAAATATACAGCATCTAGGGCTACTCCAAACTGCCAAATGCATCATGAGTGCCTAGGATAGCTGTGGAAGTACCAGATCAACTCATAACTTCTCTAAGCCACAGATAGCGACCTGAACCCAAGGACCACCCTTGTGAACTTTAGGTGAAGCTGAAACATGCAGAGTTGGGTATCAGAGGACTGCTAGTCACCGGGGAAACAATAGAATACTGCTCCACTTAAGCAGAACACAGAAGGGATGTGAAGTACCCCATAACCCTGGGATTACTGGTTATCTCATTAGCTCATCCTGACACAGCTTCCCAGAGGTGTGGGAAGACCAAAAGTTCAGCTTGCAGAGTCTGGCTTGGGTTCTGCCTTCCAGAAAAGTATTTCCACCTCTGAAACAGCCCCCTTGTTTTGTCAAACAGATCGGAGTAACCACAGCCCCTCCACAGACCTCCTTCTAGGTTCTAGGACCTCCTTTATTCACTGAATCTTGGTCCCCACACAAGCCCAAACCCAGAGGCTTCATCTCAGGGACTCATTAGATCTCAACATCCCGCACAGGCATATGACACTGTCCCCAAATTTACAGTGCTACACCTGGCCCACAGAGCCCCACCCTAGAGCTTCTGCTACCAAAGCAGAGCTGGAAGTCCCTACTTGAATTCTGAGATGGCAGGTTATTGAACACTGCAGCCAGCTACGCTCAGTGAAAGAAATGCACATTTAGCAGCTGCTATCACCACTAATGAGAGTGCCATCTAGTGATCTTTCCCTATTTAACATAATAAAAATAACTCCAACTAAGTGGCATCTTAACCCTTTAGCTTAGAGATAATAAAAAAGAGAATGCACTTGAGGAAGAACAAGTCAAAGAACCCTGACAACATGAAAACTCAGAACAGAAGAACTCCTCCAAGGGAATACAATGGAGAAACAGAAGAAAATTCCAAACATAAAGAAATCTGTGAAATGACAGAAATGGAATTCAGAATGTGGATGGTAAATAAGATGAATATAATTGAACAGAAAGTTGAAAACCATCAAAAATAAGGCCAAAAAAATCTTCAGATATTAATGTAATTAAAGACAAAGTCACCAAATATCTGGACAAAATTAGGAAGGATGTAATGGAGCTTAAAGAATTGAAAGAAGCATTCAAGGAATTTCAAAAAACAACATAATAAACTATGATGAGGAATCTCAGAACTTAAAGACAAGGCTCTTGAGCTAATCTATCCATTTAAAGAGGTAAAAAAGAAGAGAACAAAAACAGAGAAATCTATAGAGAGATACTGAACTATGCAAAATGTACAAACTTACAGATTATAGGTATCCATAAGAGAGAAGAAGAGAGTCCAAAAGCATGGAAGTTCTAGTTGAAGACATTCTCATTAACAAAAATTGCAAACTCCATTATAGACACATTCAGATATTAGATGTATATTCAATTCCAGGAAGACTGAATTCAAATTGAGCCTCTCCTAGACACATTGAAATTAACCCAGCCTAAGTCAAAAGAAAGAGAAAATTATTTAAGCAGTTTATCATAAGCAAAATCTGGCCAAAAGGAGTAAATCCATCAAGCGAACAACTGACTTCTCAGCTGAAACACTACAACCCAGAAGAGAGTGGGTCTCTTTCTTCAATCTTCTTAAGTATAATAACTGATAGGATTCTGTAGCCTGGAAAATTAAGCTTCATATTTGATAGAGAATCAAATATTTTCCTGATAAGTCAACTCTCTAGAAATTTTGCCTCAACTAGACTTGCCCTGTGGAAGTCCTCAGAACTTATTTATACACAGACCAGGACAATGAACTTCCACCAGCTTAAAACTATCCTGAAACTAAAGGTCAAAACCTAGATACCACAATGGCCCAAGTGATAAAGCAAAGCAACAGAGTCTCTCACGATAGGTTGAACAGAAATCCACGCCACTTGCCAATACTCTCAATAAACATGAATGGCTGAACTCCCCTCTGAAAAGGCATAGGCTGGTTTATTGCATTAATAAATGCTCAGCCAATTATCTGATGACCTCAGGAAATACATCTAACCCACAAGGACTCTAGTAAAAGGTTGGAAAACAACATTGCATTTAATGGAAACCAAAAGAAAGTGGGCACTGTAATTCTCATTGTTAAGGCCTTTGACATTAAAGCAGCAAAAATAAAGAAAAACAAAGATGGTCATTATACATTGGTCAAGGGAACAATTCAAACAGAACACAGATGAATCTTAAATATTATTGCAGTCAACTTAGGTGCTCCCAGTTTTCTTAATCAAATTCTACTTGATGTAAACAAAATGAACAAGAACACCTTAAGAACTGAGGACTTCAACATACCACTGACAGAACTGGACATAACCTCCAAGCAGAAATTAAACAGAAAAACTTTGGATTTACATTTGACTCTAGAACAATTGGGCTCAACAGACATCTACGGAACATTCTACCCCAAGATTACTAAACATGCAATCTTCTCATCAGCTTATGGAACATTCTTCAAGATTAATTATATCTCTTAGGTTACAAAACAAGCCTCAATAAATTTACATAACTAGAAATTATACCATGTATCTTTACAGACCACAGTGGAATAGAATTCGAAATCAATTCTAATAGAAAAATTCATCCCCACACAAAGTTTTTGAAAGTACATGACTTACCGCTCCATAATAGTTGGGTCCAGGAGGAGATAAAGACAGAAATCAACAGATTCTTTAACAAAATGAAAATGGGTCAGAAACTATCCTAACCTTTGGGATAGTACTAAAGAAGTTCCTTACAGGAGAAACTCACTGCTTTATATGCTGAAGTCCAGACATCTGAAATATCATGAATCAACATCTAACAAATCATATCAAGGAACTGGTAAATGAAGATAAAATCAACCCAAATCCAACAGAATAAAATAAATGACCAAGATCAGATAATAACTAACTGAAACTGAGAATAAAAGAAGCATACTGAGAATTAATGAAGAAAAAGTTGATTATTTGAAAAGATATAGAATATTTTTGAAGATATACAATATTGATAAGCCTTCGGCCAGATTAACCAGAAACAAAATAGAAAGATCTCTCATAAGCTCAATCACAAGCAATAAAGGGGAAAATAACAATAGATACCACAGTATTCAAAATATCATCACTGATTACTGTAAAAATCTCTATGCCCATTAGTTTGAAAATGTAGAAGAAATGGACAAATTCTTGGAATCACACTACATTATTAGACTCAACCAAGAAGAAACATCAAGTATCAATCATCAAAATTGAAATAACAGCAAAATTATTCCAAAAAGTCCTAGACAATATGGTTTCACACCAGGATCCTTGCAAACCTTTAAAGAAAAGCATGTACTTTAATTGCAGAATCTATTCAATAGCATCAAGAAGGAAGCAACCCTCTCCAACTCCTTCAAAGCAAAAATCACCCTGATAGCAAAGCCAAGAAAAGACAAAACAAGAAAAGAAAACTGCAGACCAGTCTCTCTAATGAATATAGATATAAAAATACTCAATAATATCTTAGCAAATATAATTCAAACTCATATCAAAAATAATTCATCCTGACCAAGTAGGCTTTATCTGAGAGATGAAAAGCTGGTCCAACATATGCAAATCTAAAAAGTTAATTCACCACATAAAGAGAAGTAAAAACAAGATAATATGATCCTTTCAATAAATGCAGAAAAAGCATTTGACAAAATTCAGCATCGATTCATGACAAGAACACTTGAGAAAATTGCCACAGAGAGATATTCCTTAAATTGCTAGAAGCCATATATGACAAACCCACAGCCAACATTCTATTGATTGATGAAAAATGGAAAGCATTCCTGCTTAAAACTGGTAAGTTACAAGAATGTTACCTTTTGCCTCTACTATTTAATGAAGTTCTAAAAGTCCTAGCCAGAGCAATCAGACAATGAAAATATATAAAGGGTAGAGTATAAAATAAGAACAGATGAGGTCAGAGTACCACTTTTTGCTAATGACATTATCCTATACCTAGAAAATGCCAAGGACTCATCCAAGAGACTCCTGGAAGTGATAAAAGAATACAGCAAAGTCTCAGGATATAAAATCAATGTACACATATCAGGAGCTTTCATAAGTGTCAGCAATAGTCAAGCTGAGAATAAAATCAAAGACACAACTCCCTTCACATTAAAATCAATGAAAATTAAATACTTTGGACTATATTTAACAAAGAAGGTGAGGGATTTCTATAGAGAAATCTATGGGACAATGAGGAAGGAAACTGCAAAGGGTGTTAACAGATGGGAAAACATATTGTGATCACGGATTGACAGAATCAACATTGTGAAAATGGCTATACCACTCAAAGTAATTTAGAGATTCAAATACAATCCCCATTGAAATATCAATGGCATATTTTGCAAGTCGTAAAAAAATACTCCTATGCTTTGTATGGAATCAGAGGAGACTCCAAATAGCCAATACATTCCTATAAAATAAACAAATCTGGAGGCATCACTTTACCAGACTTCAGGCTATGCTACAACTCCATAATGAACTAAACAGTATGGTCTTGGCTTAAAAATAGAGACACAGACCATTGGAACAGAAGAGGGAGTCTAGAGATGAAACTATCACTATATGGTCATGATCTTTGACAAATCCAACAAAAACTATACTGGGGAAAAGAATCCCTACTCAGTAAATAGTTCGGGAAGAACTGGATAGTCAGATGTAAAAGACTGATGAAGGACCAGCACTTTCAATCACTCACAAAAATTAGATCATGATGGATAAAAGATTTAAATCAAAGATATGAAACTATAAAATATGACACAGGAAAGTGTGGGGAAAACCTTTAAAAGTATCAGCCTAGGGAAAGAGTTCATGAAGAAGACTCATTGGCAAGAATGAAAATAAATAAGTGGGATCTGATCAAGTTAAAAAGTTTTGCACAGTGAAAAACTCAATCCTCAAAGCCAATAAATGGCTTAAAGAATAATAGAAGAAGTTTTTATGCTATGCATCTAGCAAAAATCTAATAACCAGAATCTACAATTAACTCAAGCAAATCAACAAGAAAAAAAATCACACAAAACCATTTAAAAGTCTCCATGAGACATGAACAGAAAATTTTCTTATGCAGATAGACTAATGGCCAACAAATACATGAAAAAATGTTCATCATTTCTAATCATCAGGGAAACACAAATTAAAACCACAGTGAGGGCTCGGTGCCTGTGGCTCAATGGGTACTCCTGACCTGGCGGGTTTGAATCTAGCCCCAGCCAGCCAAACGACAATGACGGTTGCAAGCAAAAAATGGCAGAGCGTTGTGGCGGGTGCCTGTAGTCCCAGTTTCTTGGGAAGCGGAGGCAAGAGACTTGCTTGAGCCCAGGAGTTGGAGGTTGCTGTGAGCTGTGATGCCCTGGCACTCTACCCAGGGTAACAGCTTGAGGCTCTGTCTCAAAAAAAAAAAAAAAAAAAAAACCCAAAAAAACAACACAGTGAGATCCCATCTAAGCCTAGTGAGAATGGCTCATCATAAAGCCCCCAAATAATAGATGGGGAGGGAAAGAAACACTCACACACCACTGTTGGAATTCTGAACCAGTATAGCATCTATTGCAAGTAGTATGGAGAGCCTTCAAAGAGCTAAGAGTAGACCTACCACTTGATCCTACAATCCCTCTTCTAGGGATATGTCCCTTTCCCCCGAAAAAGACATGTTATTAAAATAAAAGAACACTTATATCTAAATTTTTGTAACATCACAATTCACAATCAGAAGGTTGTGCAAACAACCCAAGTGGCCATCAATTCATGTATGGTTTAATAAAATGTGGTATATGCATATCATGGAATCCTACTCAGCCATAAAAAGATGACCTATTATATTTCATAACAACTTGCGTGGAATTGGAGACCATTCTCCTAAGTGTAGCATCAAAAGAATGAAAAACCATATACTTTATGTACTCAATACTAAATTGGAACTAGTTGCTCAATACTTATAAGATCAATGAAATTTAAGTTTAGGGAGAAGGGAATGGGTAAATTCCCACCCAATGGTTACATTGCATGTGCATATTGTACACTTTCTGGATGAAGGACACATTGATAACTCTGACACATAAAGGCAAACTATGTATCTAAATCATATGTAACCTTATAACAATCTGAAATTTACAAAAAAAAAAAAAAAAGCCAGAGAGCAGGAATAGCTATACTTATACAAAATCACCTTAAGCCAAAAGTTGTAAAAAAATGTTCTTATATAATAATAAAGAAATGAATTCTGGAAGAGAATTTACAATCAAATGTATATTTGTATTCCTTACTGGAGGAAGTTTCCTTGTATTACTAGTTTTTGAAATACTTATCCAGAATATCCATTGAATTTTGTCAAATGTTCTTTCTGTGTATATTGAAATAATTATGTTTTTTCTTTTCATTTTCCAGTATTATGAATTATATTAAATTTTTAATGTTAAAGCAACCATTTTTATCTAGGACAAACTCCACTGGATTGGACTTGCTCAGTTTTCGTTTAGAATTTTTTTTTTTTAATAATTTTTTAGAATTTTTTATCCTATGTTCATGAGCTATAATGTTCTGTTCTTTCATAATACCTTTGTCTGATGTGGGTGATTTGGGTATTGTTATACTGCTGGCATCATAGAATCTGCTGTAAGCATTTTTTCTCTGTAACTTTCTGTTATTTTTAAAATTGGTAGTATGTTTTCCTTGAACATTTTGTAGAACTAGCAGTGAATATGTTCTTTGTGGAAATGTATTTCTTCTTTTTTAACTTTGATTTATTTAATTGATATAAGTCTATTGCATTATCTATTTCTTGCTAGAAGCTTGTGTAGTTTCTCCATTTCATCAAAATTGTTGAGTTCAGGGGAGGAACCAAGATGGCGGTCTGCAGCCAGCTTTCTGCAGATGCTCCTGTCCAGAAGGAGAGTTAAAGGACAGAAATTTGGCGAGAAAGCCAACGGTTTGGAGCTGAGCCAAGAGACAAGGTCGAGGAACACACATCAACACTGCTGGAGCGACCTGCGACCCCAAGGATACAAATAAAAGGTTGGAACTCCCGGCACTCCCCTCCACTCTCACCCTGAGGTCTGGAGGTCTTTCCCCCATGGAGTCCAGATTCTTGAACACATTCTTGAGGGGTGTGGACATTGCGTGGGTTGCCGCTGGTCTGTGCTGCTCTCCCGGCTTGGGAGAGGTGAGAGAGTGATAGCATTGCTTTTTAATGATTCACTTAAGTGGTAAACTTAGGTGTTTTTAGAAGTTACACATGATCATATAGTATAATTAAAAATTATAAAACAATTAAAAAAGGACAAATCTTATACCTGTTCTCTACAATAAACAGTCTCTACTGACAGACTACTCCTAAGAGCTGAAAAGTTTCATGCTTATAGCCTGCTTGATTGACAGCATTAATCAAGGATTCTTTAGTATACCGATCACAGAGAAAACTTCTAAAAGTACAAAAATCAGTATTTATGTTAATGAGACTAAATGTTAATGTGAGATTATTTCATTTACTGTATTTATATTTGGATTACAATATTTCCAAATCTTAAAGAAGGGCACATAGTATCATTTCTTCTCAGACTGCTTAAATGAGAAAAAAAGTGTTATCCTATATAAAATTTATGTTTTCCAAACAAACATAATAATTTTCCCAGGAATACATTTCATTTAAATTTATCCAAAGCCTTATTACCATAAAATTGTCCTACCTTGGCTTTCTGGAATAATTCTGACTTATATGCTTCTTCTTCAGCTACTATACCCACAGAACAGTAGCAGCCAAGAACACCCACCAAAAGACGAGAACATCGGACAAGCATTTCTGGGTTTGTGATCTTAAAGTAAATCAAAATAAAAATATACATATTTCATAAATAATTTTGTATGTTCTAGAACCACCTTTTATAACAACATATTTTCTGTACATATAAAGAAAACAAGTTCAGATACCTGAGTTAAAGGTGGCATAGTCTGAACACCTCTAAAAACATCTAAGAAATCACTGTCGAGTTATGATAAACAGGATTCTCAAGAAAAACAGCCCAATGACCAAGGAAGATATCTCCTCTTTAAGTGGCATAGTGTATTACAAACATAGGCCCTTAAATATCTGAGGTAGGGATGAAAGAAAAGAAAAAGGCCTAATAGGAAAATAAAGGTCTACAAATCTTAGAAAATGAGCAGAAATTATATTCACATAAAGATATATTAAAATGACATTTTAAGCTTCAGAAGAACAAGTGCCTGACTTATTCAGCATTTTAGACGACATAAACTAGGACCAAGCATTTTTGTGGCAGATATAAAGATTAATAAAGATATATATATTCCTTAGGGAGCTTATGATATAATTTAAGAGATATCTGTGTACAAAACGTATGTAAACATCCATGTTACAAAAACGATATCAACTACCATTATAAATTTAAGCACTATGAAAATTAAAAGATGAAAAATTACTATGGCTAAGATTAAGAAAGGATTTTGACACGTAAATGATTTAAATACAAAGAAGTAGAAAGACATTTGTCGAAACAAATGGGAGCTTTGGCAAGAGAGTAGCACATATGAAGAGAATTTGTAATTTTTTTTTTTTGCTGTTTTTTTGGCCGGGGCTGGCGCCCTACTACTTTGAGCCACAGGCGCCACCCTGAAAATTTGTAATTTTATGAAGAAAAAAAAATCATAGATGAGAAACTCCTGGATGACCTCTAAAATAAATGGGAAATCATGCCACTGCGAACTCATGCAAGCTCTTTGGAAAGAAGTATAGGAAATCCTCACAGAACTCAAATCAGAACTCTCATTTGAACCCCTAATCCCCCTACTAGGCATCTACCCAGGGGAACAAACAAATCATTTTATCATAAAGAAATTTGCACTAGACTGTTTATCACAGCTCAGTTTATAATCACCAAGATGTCGAAATAACCTAAATGCCCACCAACCCAGGAATGGATTAACAAACCATGAATACATATACCATGGAATAGTATTCAGCCACTAAAAAACATGAAGACTTTACATCTTTTGTATTAACCTGAACGGAGTTGAAGCACATTTTTCTTAGTAAAGTATCACAGGAATGGAAAAGCAAATATCAAATGTACTCAATATTACTATGAAGCCAGTAGACGATCTAATACATACTCATACCCGCATAGAAGTGAAACCCAATTCAAGTTGGGGGGGGGGATGGAGAGGAAGAGGGGAGGAAGTAAGGGACTGGTGTGCTCCCACTTAATGGGCACTATGTAGGGGCATGAAGACATCTTTTGGGTGTGTGACACAATCACAAGATGGACTCTACCTAAAAACCTCAAATACTGTGACCTGGTTGCTTATACCCTCACTGTAACCTGAAATTAAAAAAAAAAAAAAAAAAAGTCCATTTATTGTCTCTATTACCTTCCTCCTTCTTAAAATATCACCAAAATCCATTAGATCTATTTAAATTGTGTCTTTTTCTGTTACTGTAGTATCTCCCTCCTATGTATTCAGAGGTTCTCTTCATCACATACTCCCTATACTAAAACCCTTAGTATTTCCCACAAGCCTATATAATTCTTTTACATCTGCTAGAATTCCTAGTACAAAGAAATACTCAAATTATTCATCAGTTTTCCTATGTTCATGCCAAGAGTTCTCTATTTTTATTCCTATACTGTCATTTTACTTTTAAAAGCAAGCCTGTCACCATCCTGAGTGCCTTTCCTGCCCCTATTTCTCCTTCCTGACAGTCTACCAGGGTTGAATGAAACACAAGCTTTAGTTCTTTTTTCCAGCATCTCACCTCAGATGAGTAAAAATTCAGAAGCTGTTCTGATAATCCCAAAAGATAGTGGTCCAGTGATTCCTTCAGATTCTGGTGGACAGAAAACCCAATACTAGATTGGTGCTCTTCTGTACCACGTTCTTTGACACAGGTTAAAAAGTCCACCTTGTCAAAAGTTGTCTGAAGAAACAGTTCTTCTATTTCTGAGAAGGAAGGCTCTTCTTTACCTTTTTGGTGGTGTTCACTTCAATAAAGTAAGATATTTAATTACAATTAAACTACCTAATGCTTCAGCTTAATGCCAATATATAATTACCAATGTATTATAAATGAAAACATTAACCTAGCATCTACATCATAAACACTGCTTATACAATTAATATTCATTTAAGTGTTTCTCTTGTTTGGGCTGATACCTACTTGTATCAAATTTCATTATTCAGTAGCAAACTTCACTATCATAGTAAGAGAAATACAAGTTACAACTTCAAAAGCAAATTTAGAAAGAAATTATTAAAAAACAAAATACAGGAAATAAACATTGAGAATAACACTATCTGAAAACATGTACCTTTTTTCACCTTCAGTTTCTCCAAAATGTAGGGTATTTTTCATTTTGTGCCCTTTTCTTGGAGGGGGGACAGTCTCACTTGTCACACTTTGTAGAGTGCCCTGGTGTCAAAGCTCACAGCAACTTCAAACTCTGGGGCTTAAGCAATTCTTTTGTCTTAGCCTCCCAAGTACCTGAGACTATATAGGTGCCCACACCAATGTCCAGCTATTTTTTTTTTCTTTCTTTTTTTTTTTAAGAGACAGGGTCTCACTCTTGCTCAGGCTGGTCTCAAACCTGCGAGCTCAGGCAATCCACCCACCTCAGCCTCCCAGAGTGCTGAGATTACAGGCGCGAGCCACTGCGCCCAGGCCATTTTATGCCCTCTTGAGGGAAATTAGGAATCTTCATCCAGTGAGTTATTTTTAGTCACAGAGATAAAACATAAATCTCTTAAATCAGGTTTTTAGATTTATTCTTATTTTCAATGATCATTAGTTTTTAAATAAGTCAAATATTCCTTAATGTACAAAAATGGGTCACACCTTTAAGAACTCAGTTCACATAAACTTTATGTTCTTAATTTCCTATCACAGTCATTTAATTTTTCCCAGTGGCACTTGTCATGTTATACTGCACAGCATTAAAAAAGAGTAATCTTACATTACAGAACATAGATCAGTCACTGAAGTAAAAGTTTTTCCCTAACAGTTATCACTTTTTCTTTTATTTGACCAATTTAGTTGATAATTATTAATATGTAGCTACTACCCTAAAATTATCTTTGTAATTAAAGCTAGCATCTTAAAATAACATAAAACTCTTATTAGATAACATACCATATTGGCCCACTTTGGAAAAAATTCATTGCAGCTTTACAGTTTTTCATAGTGAGACTCACAAGAATTTTCTCCACTACAAGATGAGGAAAATTACTATAGAAACAAATAAGAAGATTCACTTAAACACTAAAAGCCAATTACAGAATTCTTTAAACTTTAACACCCACTTTTGGCTATAAATCTCAACTTCTAAAATCATCTCTACTAAATTTCTTAATATCTGAAAGGAGAATTTAAACAGAACACACATTAAATTACTACCATTTTCGATACTACTTGGAAACAGAATATCTAATTTTTTTTTTTTTTTTTTGAGACAGAGCCTCAAGCTGTTGCCCTGGGTAGAGTGCTGTGGGCATCACAGCTCACAGCAACCTCCAACTCCTGGGCTCAAGTGATTCTCCTGCCTCCGCCTCCCAAGCAGCTGGGACTACAGGTGCCCGCCACAATGCCCAGCTATTTTTTTTCTGGTTGCAGTTGTTGTTTGGCAGGCCTGGGCTGGATTTGAACCTGCCAGCTCAGGTGTATGTGGCTGGCGCCTTAGCCTCTTGAGCCACAGGCACTGAGCCCCCGTATCTAATTTTTTAAGATCAGTTCTTAAATACACAAAAGGTTGTGACATTAAAGCAAATGTACTAGGACCTAAAGATCTGTTTCCCAATCATTCAGTTCCAATTACCATCAGTGGAAAGGTTAAGTGGGCAAGGTTATCCTTTTCCTGTGCCTAAGTCCTATTTTGTGTTCCTCTTGTGATCTAACCCAAATATAAATATTTCACCCAGAAGATATTCCAATTATGACTAAGGATTCAGGATCCAACTAAATCAGATATATGGACCAATGTATTAGATCACAAAGGAACACAAACATTCAAAGAATTACATGCATATTCTTCATGCAGACACCCTATATTCTCACACTGAGACCTTTTACTTATTTCAGAAGTGATCTAGACACAAAGACACAGAACACTATAAAAACGAAGGGAATGTGTAAGGCTAATTCTGAGAAATCTTATATTGTCACTATAAAATAAGGCTGTCTGGTACCAAATAAGTGAAAGGAGGCTTGTAAAACCAAAAATAGGAAGCATGCTAATCGACTGAAATACCTGTGAAGAATTGGAGGCAGTTCTGTACTGTCTTCTAAACCATCCTCTAACTGATACAGTAAGAGCCATTTCATAATCGATTCCTTTAAAGAAAAACTTCCATTTATTTCACATGTGTTTTGCTCTATTCCCATTTTTACTGTTTCTGGAACTACACTGATGGTCAGTGCCAAAGACAAACAGAGCACTGCAGGACTGTAACAACAACAACAAAAAGACAATTGTTAAAATGACTCTTCGAGGTACAGAGACCATGTCCATCTTATTCACCACTGTGCCTCCAATACTGAGGACAGTGCCAGGCATGTACATGTAGTCAATTTATTCAACTTTTGTTGACGAAATAAACACAAAAACTGAAAAAAGTCTGATGACATCTGAGAAAATACTTGATTGAAAATTATCTCTTGGCCAGGTGTGATGGCTCGCCTGTAATCCCAGCACTCTGGGAAGCTGAGAGGGATGGATTGCCTGAGCTCACGGGTTCCAGACCAGCCTGACCATCTCTAAAAATAGTCAGGTGCTGTGGTGGGCAACTACAGTCCTGACTACTTGGCAGGCCGAGGCAAGAGAATTGCTTGAACCCGAGAGTTTGAGGTTGCTGTGAGCTGACGCCACAGCACTCTACCAAGGGCAACAAAGTGAGACTCTGTCTCAAAAAAAAAAAAAAAACCTCTTAAAATAATAGCACATAGTACTACAAAAAAATTAGTTTTATGAATATTGAACAAATTATAAATTACCTATAAAAGAAATTTAAAATAATTCTTTGAAGAAATTCTTTTGGATATAAATACAGATCAGTAGGATGACTATAGTAAACAATCTGTTATATATTTCAAAAGAGCTAGAAAAGAGTAATTCAAACGTTCCTAACTAAAAAGAGAAGATAAATATTTAAGGTGATGTACAGAGAGTGTCAAGAATATGTATACACATTTTAAGAAAGGTAAAATCTGTATTGAAAGTTAACACTGAATATATACTGATAACATTTCCTTATATACTGTACCATGTATCTCTTATAATTGCACAAGTCAAATGTGACTTGAGCATTACAATTTTTTTTAGACTCAAATTAATAGTTTTTTCCTTTCTTAGAATGTGTATACATTCTTTTGGCAAACTCTTACATCCAAATTACCCTGATTTGATTATACAAGTGTATGAAATTATCACATGGACCTTGAAAACATGTATATCTATTACATATAAACAAAAAAAAGTGTAATTTATAAAAAGAAATTCTTTAAAACCAGCCTTTCGTAATTTTTCTACATTTGAAACTAAATTCACATTTGCTTATGCATTTATTAAGGCTTCCTTGGCCAAACAACGAAAGCAACTGCAATACAGGTGATCCCCAACTTACACATATCTGACTTATGTACAACTCGCACTTATGAATAGGAACTATTAAAGTAAGTCCCAATTACAAGCCATCTAACTGACATACAACTCACAGTTATGAACAGAGGCTATTACAAGTAATCAGAGGTAAATGTACTTCTTCCAACTTACATACAAATTCAACTTAAGAACAAACCTACAGACCTATCCCATTCATAACCTGGGGACAATAGAATTTAACTTTTCTTCAACTGAAGTAACAGACTTTGAAACTAATCAGGGATAGGTGTGTGTACGTGTGTGTCTATACCTATAAAATCTGACACAATTCTTATTAAACTTACCACGAAGGTCTGCAAGCTGACCCAGTAAATAATTTCCAGAATTCTTTGTCAACCTCAACTAAACCACCTTGAATTATAGCTCCAACTAAGCCAAAACTTTCAACTTGTATTTGTTCAGAACTTAAACCACGAAAGGTAATAGACCAAATTTTATTCCAGAGTTTCGATAAATCTGACTTTTGTGAGCTTTCTAGGTCTGATTTCTTGGCTTGACACAATGCAACTTCCATAAGGCATCGTAACACATATGGTGTGCGCTCCCCACGTCGCTGTTGAGGTAAAAGCTGGTATAGTATCATCAGTAGTGGAGGTAGCTCACAGGTGGGTAAACTCACAGGATACTTTGATATTAATTGAGCTGTAATTTGTAGCCTAAAAGAAAACAAAAAAAGAGGATATCTACAAATGGATTAATAAAGTATGGTGCATTTATACCATGGAATACTATTCAGTTACAAAAAAGATGGAGACTTTATATTTTTTGTATTTACCTGATGGAGTTAAAGAACATTCTCCTTAGTAAAGTGTCTCAAGAATGGAAAATCAGCCTATATATTCAATACTAATTTGAACCTAGTAGATGAACAACTATAGGCTCACATGAGAGAAAAACAATTAAATTCAAGTATAAGAGGAGGAGGAAGGGAGGGAGAGGGCTTGGTAAGTTTCCACTTAATGGATACAATGTAGGGCCCTATAGCACACTTCCTAGGTGAAGGATTCAAATACAACTCATATCCTATCTAACAAATGCAAACAACATAACCCAATCATATGTCCCTTATATCAATCCAAAATAAACATACACACAAAGAGGATAATGTAAAAACCATTTAGTTCCATTAACAAACTAAGAGAATAAATACATAGATAAGGTATCCTTTTGATATTCTACTTATAATATCACCATCATCATTTTCCACACTAGTCTCAAAATAAACTAGCTCAATAATTACTAGGTCCAATGTCCTAAAGTGATAGGAAGATTGACCTTTTGGTTAAGTTGTTACAATTCTCTTAAATAAAAATTTGAAAGGATAATGAATTAGCAACATTCTACTTCTGAATTATCTTGCCATTCTGTTCTTTAATCGCCAAAATTATTCCTCTAAAATAGGAAAACAACGAAACCCCCAAATCTATTTTTCCTTGACATTAATTCAGTTAATTAGGTAAATGTTTGCTGTGAATTCCCTACAATGGGTGTTACTTTAGGAACCTTATGTTACTCATCTCTGTATCCCTAATGCTTAGCACACAGGTGTTCAATAACTCTTGACTAAACAGACAAAATAAAGAATCTGAAATAGGGATCCTCAACGTAAGCTTAATAGGTTTCTAAAACAGTAAGCCTTTTCCCCACAAGTCATTTATATTTAAACATTTTACCAGCATGGTAAAATCAAAAGAGATCAATCACAACTTTGACTATAGATTTTTAACTGTCCTTAAGCAAGTTGCTTAATCTTTATGGGTTTCAATTTTTCTTTTCAGTAAAGCAAACAGGCTGAACTGCATGAATTCTAAACATCCCTATCAGACCTAAAATTTGTATTTCCACAGAATTCCCTCATTATTTTATTTAAATATTTGTGAATGTTATATAAGAATAAAGAAGATAGAAAATAAGGCAAAAATAACCTTTATCTTGGTATAAGTTCAATATTCTGTGATTTCTGAAGGCTATCTTTAGTTTCTTCCTATTCTAACAGGTACCTAGAAGGTATTATGCATATTAAATCTCATGTTGAGGTGCACAACTCAATGAATTCCATCAGGCAGATACTACTGATTGCCTACCAGACAGCCAGTCTCCCTTCTTACCTTGCCATGATAATGTGATTAGCAAAGGGAGGCCTGTCCCTGGTTCCAGCAGATGTGCCATTAGTGACTGACCTCACATCATGGCAATTACATTTCCCTTTGCTAGCATAATTGCCTTGGGAGTAGACAAATGAGTTAGTGCTGGCCAATAAGATGAAAGGATTTTACTGAAAATTTTCTAAGAAAAAAATAAGTGAGACTAAAATGATACTAAATGAGAAAAAAATAACATTTTACCAAGGCACAAGATCAAAATCATTCTGTGACTTCTGAAGATGATCTTTTATTACTTCCCAGCCTAGTTCTATTTTCTTCCTTTTGCAGGGTACACTGTAATCACCAGATTCTCTTTGTGTAGTAGTATAAGACTGAGAGATCTCTAAGGATCTGGTATCTTCCTTAAAAACCTGTAAAAGAAAAATAAACTCACTTTTTTCATTGCTATTGTCCTCTTCATAATTCATTAAGAAAATAAACATTCCTTCTCAAATGAAAATACAGGGAACTGATAAAGCAAGAGTAATAAATTATATAGAGATATGACAACATAGTAAGAAATAAACATTTTGTGTAGCAGTTAAAAGTAACAGTACTCTCAGGAAGTGATGTATTAGTTTTTTGTTTTTCTTTCTTTTTTATTTTTATTTTTTTTTCAGTTCAGCTGGGGCTGGACTTGAACCTGCCACCCTTGGCATATGGGGCCAACGCTCTACTTGCTGACGCCACCACCATCCCTTTTTTGCCTTGCCCCCAAATAAAACTAATACATCACGGGCGCCGCCCAGTGATGTATTAGTTTTATTTGGTGGGAATATTTACTAAAGCACCAAGAAATCTAAAAGTAAAGGAAAAAACCCTATATTTTCAAAGACAATAAATGTTTTAATTTACCATTAAAATGTGACACAGTGAAATTACTTCCTATGCAGTTAATCAAATTTCTGAGGAAAAAAGTTTTACTTAAGAAACATTAGGCTAGCCAGGTGTGGTGGCTCGCACCAGTAATCCCAGTGGATTGCCTAAGCTCACAGGTTTGAGACCAGACTGAGCAAGAGCAAGACCCCATCTCCAAAAATAGCTGGGCGTTGAGGCGGGCACCTGTTGTCCCAGCCACTTGGGAGGCTGAAGCAAGAGAATTACTTGAGCCCAAGAGTTTGAGGTTGCTATGAGCTATGACACGAAGGCACTCTACCAAGGGTGAAAAATGAGGTTCCGTCTCCCAAAAAAAAAAAAATGAAACATCAGGCTATCAACTGATGAACAGGCAAGCAAAGTACATCCATACAACTGAGTATTATTGAGGCATAAAAGGAAAAGAAGTGTTGATTCATGGCACAACATGGATGAACCTTGAAAACACTATGCTAAGTGAAGCCAGACACAAAAGACGACAACATATTGTGTCTATTTAAACAAAATGTCCAAATAGGCACATTCACAGAAGCTAAAAGTAGATGTGTGGCTGGTCACCAATAGCTATGAGAAACAGTGAATTAAAACTGAATGCTAAATAGGTATAAGCTGTCTTTTTGGAGTGATGAAAGTGTTCTTAAATTAGTAGTAATGGATGCGTAACACAGTAAAAACACTAAAAACCACTGAATAGTACACTACAGTTTTCTTTCCTTTTTCCTTTTCTTTCTTTTTTTGTTCATAAAAACAGGGTCTCACTCTGTTGCTCAGGCTGAAGTGCAGTGGTGCAATCAGAGCTCACTGCAGCCTCGAATTCTTGGGCTCAGCAATCCTTTTGATTCAGCCTCCTAAGTAGCTGGAAGTACAGGCACATGCCTAGCTAAATTATTTTTTTTTGTAGTGACAGGGTTTCATTATGTTGCCCAGTACATTCTCAAATTTCTGATCTTAAGTGATCTTCCCGCCTTGCCCTCCCAAAGTGCTGGGATTATAGGTATGAGCTACCATGCCCAGCCTGAATTACAACTGACAAATAGATGTGAATTCTGAATCAATTAACAAAAAGAACCATTAGGGTTAGACAATCTTAAGAATGCATAAGTTCATTATTAGATTTTACTAAGTCCACACCTGCAAAAAGATTTACATTAAAAGGGTAATTACAAATATTTTTGGTATTCTGAAAGGATAGTTACATACCAGAATAATTCTATAGGCTTTTAATAAGGATACAAATTTTGAAAGCCCAGTAAAAGGAAAATTAACAGGAAATTTTGAAATGTGACATAACCTATTTACTATACCTGGTGACAAATATCTGCCATTAATTCAATCAAATTTTCCTTGACAGCAATATTACGATATCCTGAAGAATATTTTCCTCTACTTCCTATATGACTTATCTCATTTACTAGCAGATCATATAAGTTGTATAAAATACTTTTCCATTTTATTGATTCATAAGCACCTGTAATCCAAAAAATAAAAATGAAATGTGTAAATATACCAATACTCTCAAAATTATTTTGCTGCCAAGCTACATTGATATTAGAAGACATCTGGTCCAACTTTCCATTCAGTACTACTGTGTCTTCTGAAAACATCCTTGACAAATTGTACTTCATAACAGTGTCCATTTTACATTTAGGTAACTGTATTTGTTATAAATTTCTTCCATATTCTGATCTAAAATCCACCTTTCTCTAATTTATTTTCTCTCTCGAGGCAAATAGAATGTTTCCTCTTTTGGATGAGGACCGAGTTTTCCTTATGTCTTTTCTTGTCTATAGAAAAATATTACTAGTTCCTTCAACTAGTTTACAAATGACATGTTACCCACACTTTTTCATCACCCCCATCATTTTTCCCAAGACACTCCAGTCAACTTATGTCCCTCTTAACATGGTGACTCCACAAAATCTGGGGAACACAGAACTCCAACTGTGGTCTGACTATTATGAGGAACAATAGAGCTATTAAATCCCACAAACAAGGTACCAAAAAATCTATTAATGTAGCCTAAAACAATATTAGCTTCTCTAGTAGGTTCATCATTCTATCAATTTTCAAATCATCTTGAAGTAGTTAACTAAAATGCTGAATGTGCCATAACACCTGCTAATAAGCCTGATCTCCAGGCTAATGAGAGAACTAGATGAAAGGTGGAAAAAAAACCTGTGAAAAGCCACCATTCTCTGACTTATGGTGGTTTCATGGGCTACACATTATCTTGACACACACAGTAGAAGAGTCCATGAAGCATTCATTGCTACTCTCCATAAAAAGTGGCTACTGGCTAAGTGTGGTGGCTCATGCCTGTAAATCCAGCATTGTGGAAGGCCAGGCAGGCGGCTAGGAATTCAAGCCCAGACCATGCAATGCAGCAAGACCTCCAAATCTACAAAAAACTTTAAAAAATTAAAATTATAAAAAAGTGGCTGCAACCGTTTTCCTTCATTTTAGCAGCTTTTACTCAATGTGGTATGCTACCTTAATATGGTCATTACAGGGGTGGCACCCGTGACTCAAAAGAGTAAGGTGCTAACCCCATATGCGGGAGGTGGCAGGTTCATACCCAGCCCCGGCCAAAAACCACAGAAAAAAGAAAAAAAATATATGGTCATTGTAATGAAATGGTCCAAAGGCTACGAAAAGACCAAAGGCAATCCATAGACAGAGCATGGGAGGAGTTCCTTCATTTCTAGTTCTACCCAATAAAGTTTTGGGCGGCACCTGTGGCTCAAAGGAGTAGGGCGCCGGCCCCACATGCCAGAGGTGGTGGGTTCAAACCCAGCCCTGGCTAAAAACTGCAAAAAAAAAAAAAGTTTTTACCTACTGATAAGAACATCGTCATCCCAGCAATACTCTCTTGGTGAAAGATAAGTATAAAGGGATCAAGGAACACCGGTGATTCATTTCTGGTTTTCCCAGCAATCAGGGGTCTAGAGTAACTATGAGGTTTAAGGCAACAATTTCCCCTTCCCACCTCACATTCCTACAAAGTTATTATGCATATATCTTTCTTGAGAACTGAATCTGTTTTCAGTTCAGTTTATCCATTTTATTTCTAATAAATGCAATATGTGGATTAAAAAATTCCCCCTTTAGGCTCAGCCCCTGTGGTTCAGCAGGCTAAGGCACCAGCCACGTACACCTGAGCTGGGGGGTTCAAATCCAGCCCGGGTCTGCCAAACAACAATGACAGCTGCAACCAAAAATTGGCCGGGGCGTTGTGGCGGGTGCCGGTAGTCCCAGCTACTTGGGAGGCAGAGGCAGGAGACTCACTTGAGCCCAGGAATTGGAGGTTGCTATGAGGTGTGATGCTACAGCACTCTATCCGGGGTGACAGCTTGAGGCTCTGTCTTAAAAAAAAAAAAAAAAAAATTCCCACTTTAAATTCTTTTGCCCTATAATCTGGGTCAGACCACTTAGTACATAAGTACTGAGGCACAATCATCTCCTAAAGAGAAAAGTATCCCACATTTGTTTGCATTCCCCATAATACCTCACTTTGTACTGAACAAAGAGAAAGGCATGATAGAATTTGCTACTACCGCTTCAAATTCTACAAATTATCTGGAAAACATTCTCATGACTAATGACATTATCAAGAAGAGAAATGCAAAGGAAGGTAATACCCTTCCACAGAATATTGATTTTATTCTTAAGCATCTATGTTTTAATAAAGAAGCAAATTTGAAACTGTAAATACTTCCTTTATACCTATTTCTTGGGTTTTGGCTCCTTTTGGATGATGTATATAAATTTGCAGTTGAAATAATTCAATTATTACTTCTTTTAAGGAATCATTAAGTCTATGTTGAGACCAAATATAAAGCAAGTTAGGAAGAACTTCATCTCCTAATTCACACACTTGAATTCGAAAGTTGACAGCCAAAGTCTTGAGGAAGAGAATAAGCGCTGCTAAGATATGATTTAGACCTGCAGAGCTCTTTTCTTGTCTGTGACAGAAAACAAATAAACTCAAGTTGGCATAACAAAGGGAACAAACTGCACGAATTAAAGACACTTATGAAGTTGCATGCAGAAGGGAAAAAAAAAACTCTAATTTTTAAACAATAGCCTTAATTTCAAAAGTAGTCATAAAAAATCATAGTAGTACTACATAGAAACAAAAAATTAGTTCTTATTTTGTGCTAAGAGACTACTCCTGTTCTTAGCTCTGCCTGCTACCGAGACAGTGTCTAAAAATAAACAAAAATGATAGGTGATACTTACCACTTTAAAATGTTTCACATGATAAATTTGGTAATACTACACAAACATACAATACTAATACCTCCGAAACATATTCATATTTTATTTTCTTCTCATTATACAACATTTATCTTCAAAATGGGGAAAATGAAACTACTCAGAGAACATTAAATTCTCTTTGTCATTAGAAAACCTGGACGAGGCTCGGTGCCTGTGGCTCAAAGGGCTAAAGCGCCAGCCACGTACACCTGAGCTGGCGGGTTCGAATCCAGTCTCCGGGCCTGCCAAACAACAATGATGGCTGCAACCAAAAAAAAAATGGCCAGGTGTTGTGGTGGGCGCCTGTAGTCCCAGCTACTTGGGAGGCGGAGGCAAGAGACTCTCTTGAGCCCAGGAATTGGAGGTTGCTGTGAGCTGTGATGCCACAGCACTCTACCCAGGGCAACAGCTTGAGGCTCTGTCTCAAAAAAAAAAAAGAAAACCTAGACGAATCCAGTAAAGAGCACCACCTAGTTGTGCATTGGACATTCAGGGAGTTTGGACTGGACTGTCTCTGTAGGACCCACTAGTTCTATTATAATGGGTCAATGCTTATTTTAAAAGGTATTATTTTTTAGTTATTAAACCTAAAACACGGTCTTGAAAGAGGATCAAATTAATTTCAATATATAAACAAAACAAAAGAATATATTACCTTGCATATTGAATAGCCTTGGGGAAAAACTCCAAAAATTTGGAATTTAATGCATCAGTTTGGGAACAACATCCTTTGGTCACAGTATGAATTATTCTAGCCACTAAAACTCTATAAACATCTTGTGAAGGTTTGAGATACAGCTTGAAGTACACAGAGAATAATTCTTAAAACAAACAAACAAACAAAAAAAAAATTAGGATTTTTTTCTTTAAAAAAAGGAAATGAAGCCAAATGTCACAATGCAACTTAATTATTCCACAATCTTATATATTACCCAAACTTATATTTAACACAATAGAAGAACTCCATCAATATTTGCTTTTATATAAAATGTCTTTAGTATAGGAACTACAGGCAATAAAGAACAAAAGCACCAGATTAACATCTTTAACCCTAAGTACCTTCACCTAGGCCTACCAAAGCACTTGACAAAGTGCATGCTCAGTTTTTGGTTTTTTATTAATGTTTGATTAATAAGGTGCATACAATGTGTTGGAAACTATAAAGGCAGAGAAATTTTATTCTACTCATAATCATTAGTTGGACAGATGCTGAAAGACGACTGAGATTCTTGATCAGAGAAAAAGAATAGTTTATATCCCACAGCAATGATGAAGCCAGATTACTTTCATTTTTGCATCAGTTCCCCAATCTCAAGGACAACATAAAGAGGGATACTTGACATGGTTCAAACAGTGGGCTATGTTGCGACAGAGAAACCCCAAGTTTTTTACAATGAATGAGTGGCAAGTAAACCTTTTGTTCTGGAGGAAGCTATCAGCTTTGTCTTGCAAGAGTGTTCACTATACAAACATCCTTGAAAAAATAATCTGAAAAAAAAAAGTAGTGTTTCTGTTTGCAATATGTGCAGAAATATAAAATGCAATGGGACTTATTACCCTATACAATGAAAAGGAAACTTGCTAATGCATGGTTGTCTTCCCAATAGAGACAGAGTGTTGAGTTAGTAAAGCAGGTAAGAATAACACCTATGGGTATCTTCCTTTTCAACTGTAAATGTCACATGAGTCTGCAAAAATAGATTAAATAGCTTAAAATCAGAGACTTTCAACACAAGAAAAGGAATATAAATACATCCCAAACTTTACATACAAGAAAAGTAAGTTTTTATTTATTTATTTATTTTTTTTTTTTTTTTGAGACAGAGCCTCAAGCTATCACCCTGGATAGAATGCTCTGGCATCACAGCTCGGGCCTGGGCTGGATTCGAACCCGCCAGCTCAGAGGTATATGGCTGGCACCTTAGCCCGTTGAGCCACAGGTGCCTTGCCGGAAAGTAAGTTTTTAAGTGATTTCTATCACACTATCTGATGTTATTAATAGAAGTCTATACCAGTAAACCCCAAGGTGTTTTCACTGCATGGAATAGACAATCATAAAAATATCTGAAAACCTGAAGAAAAACTTGAAGAAAACAGGAGGGGACTTCTTTATTATTTCCTCCTCACTGGTGGACAAGAGTGAAATAGAGAAAGCTAACAATGCAGATAAATGTCTCTGATTAAGCACAGAATCTGGAGCTTTATCTTAGTTGCTAAAATGATACAAATTTTACCCTCTCAAATAGTAAAAGGCTGGTTAAGACATTCAACAGAAGTCTCCAAAAGTAGTCAAGGTTATTAAAGGTTCTTCGAAAAGACTGCAGTGTATTCCCCTAGAAGAATTCATTTCTTCCATGAATTCAAAAACAAAAAAGCTCAAAATGCAGACTGTAAAACAGTATGGTATGAAAAAGTAGTTCCTGGAGTTGAGAAAATAAAAACTCAGGTAAAATTAAAGTAGATTCCTTAGGACTTTATTACATAGACAATCATGTTATATGCAAAAGGGGGTAGTTTATTTCTTCCTTCCAATCAACATGCATTTTATTTCTTTTTCTTGCCTAAATGCACTGGTTAGAACCTCCAGAACAATGTTGAAAAGGACTGGTTAAGAGTAGACTTTTTTTTTTTTTTGAGACAGAGTCTCAAGCTGTCACCCTGGATAGAGTGCCTTGGCATCATGGTTCACAGCAACCTCCAATTCCTGGACTCAAGTGAGTCTCCTACCTCCACCTCCCAAGTAGCTGAGACTACAGGTGCCCGCCACAACGCCCGGCCATTTTTTGGTTGCAGCCGTCATTGTTGTTTGGCGTGCTGGATTCGAACCCGCCAGCTCAGGTGTACGTGGCTGGCACCTTAGCCGCTTGAGCTACAGGCGCCGAGCCAAGAGTGGACATTTTTATCTTGTTCCCAATTTCTCTGTGAAAGGTTTTGAATTATGGATTCAATTTAACAGTTAAATAGTATCTAAATTATCTATTTCAGATTGGGTAAGATTTGTTACTACACGGTTTTGAGAGTTTTATCCATTTAAATGAGGTTACTGTGCAGAATTTTCCTAGTGGTTTTTTATTAATCTTTTAATACCAACAGGGCTGGCAACTGTATCCCATTTTGTTTCTATTGTCAGTAATTTTCCACTTTAGAGATGAATGTGAGGCTTCATCCTCCCACATCAGCCTCCTCATAAAAGCTAGGCCCATAGGTGCTCATCACGCCACTAGGCCATCTTTTAATTGTAGTCTCTTGCTAAAGGTTACCAATTTTACCGATGTTTTCAAAGAACAAGCTTTTTGTGTCACTGATTTTTCTCTATTGTTTTTGTTTTCAATTACATTGATTTCTACTCTTCTGCTTATTTTGATGTTTTGGGGTTTCCCTATTTCTTGTGGGGTTTTTTTCCTAGTTTCTTAAGATAAAAACTTACATTATTGATTTGAGACCTTTCCTCTTTTCTAATATAAGCATTTAATGTTCTGATAAACATTTGCCAAAAAACAAATATTGATTCCATTTATAAGTCTCTTCATGCAAGCTGCTATAACAAAGTATCATAGGTTAGGAGGGTTAGAAGCTTATAAATGACAGAACTATATTTCTCACAATTCTGGAAGCTGAAAGTGTCAGTCAGATCAGGGTGCCAGCACAGTCAGTTTCTGGTGAGGCCCTCTATGGGCTGCAGCCTGCTGACTTCTAGGTGTATCCTCACATGACAGTAAGAGCTAACTAGCTCTCTAAACTCTTCTTGTAAGAGCATTAATCCCATTCATGAGACATCCGCCCCCATGACTTGATTCCTAAATGCCACACTATATACTTCCAAATACAACCAAAACAGGGATCAGATTTCAACATATGGATTTTTAGGGAGTCTCAAATACATATGTATGTATTTGAGTACATAACAATAAGATATTTATGTCAGTACATAACAATAAGGTACCTAGAATAGTCAAATTCACAGAGAGAAAGTAAAATGGTAGTTGCCAGGATCTTTGAGGAGGGAAAACTAAGGAATTACTATTTAGTAGGTATGTGGAAAAAAAGTTCTACAGATGGATGGTAAATATGTTTACAAAACAATGCAAATACTTAAAGCAACTGAACTTTTGAAAGTAGTTAAAAAGGTAAATTTTACAATATGTATATTTCACCACAATAAAACAACTATACTCCTAGCACTCTGGGAGGCTGAGGAAGAAGGATTGTTTGACCTCAGGAACTCAAGAGCAGACTGAGCAAGAGCAAGACCCTGTCCTTACTACAAACAGAAAAAATTAGCCAACTGTTATGGTAGACACCTGCTGTCCCGGCTACTCAGGAGGTTGAGGCAGGAGAACTGCTTGAGTCCAAGAGTTTAAAGTTGCTGTGAACTACAATGACACCAAGGCAACAGAGTGAGACTCCATATTAAAAAAAAAAAATCATACTGGAGGCCCTAACCAATATAAGGCACACACACAAAAAAACAAAAGCCAAGAAAGAAAGAAAAAATATACTACTTACACACAACATGGGTGTCTACATAGAAAATCCTGAAGAATCTACAAAAAACCTCCTAGATCTAATAAGCAATTTCAGCAAGGTCCCAGGATACAAAGTCAATACACAAAAATCAAGTATATGGCTCGGTGCCTGTAGTCTAGGGGCTAGAGCACTAGCCACATATACCAGAGTTGGTGGGGCCTACCAAACAACGAGAACTAGAACCAAAAAATAGCCAAGCGTTGTGATGGGCACCTATAGTCCCAGCTACTTGGGAGGCTGAGGAAAGAGAATAGCTTAAGTCCAAGAGTTTGAGGCTGCTCTGAGCTGTGACACTATGGCATTCTACTGAGGGCGACACACTGAGAGCCTGTCTCAAAAAAAAAAAAAAAAATACAAAATCATATATACAATATACAAAAACATGATTATATAATTATAAATTATCAATTTTCAATAAAAAAAAACTGTATGCTGACAATCTCCAAACACTAATGAATTGGGGTGGCGCCTGTGGCTCAGAGTAGGGCGCCAGCACCATATACCAGAGGTGGTGGGTTCAATCCTGGGCCCGGCCAAACACTGCAAAAAAACCAAATAAACAACTAAAAAACACTAATGAATCAAAACAGATATAAACGGAGAGACATATCATGTTCATAGATTGTTGTTAAGATGTCCAGTCTTCTCAAATTATCCAACAGATTCACTGCAATTCCTATCAAAATTCCAGCAAGACCTTTTCTGTAAAAATCAGTAGGCTGGTTCCAAAATTTATATGGAAATGCTGACTCAGTCTTAGGCTATCTTCTCAGCTCATAAACTCTCGACCCATATAAGCTTATCCATAACCATGGCTTCACTCACCACCTCTACCAAACAGTGTGTAGACTTTACTTCTTCAACAGAGTCCTCATCTGAGCAAGTTTCAGAGAAGGGGGCTAAGTAAAAGTATTTTGACAAAAAAGGGTGATTATGAGAAGTAACAGCAGTTTGTTTAAAAATAAAAAGACTGTTTCTAAGAACATGCTAAATGATAGAATCATAGTAAGGATACTAGGAGGAGTGCCTTTGGTTTCATTGACAGCTGTGTAAATGATAATCTAAAATGTCCAAATATCTTAAATATGACTAGAGAAATATTCTCTTACTGGAGAAAGATCTGGCTGATATCTTAACTATTGTTGGCCTCTTCACCAAAGGCTGTCACGAGGCTCAAGGAAAGCCCTGTTTCAGACCCTGCCTGCCTGATGTTCAGAGCAACATCAAAGGCTCCAAATGACTCCCAAGAAATTAGTGCAATAGCTAAGAAGACTGTTATTCATGCAGGAACAGTAGAGTATAATGCAGGAGTGAGTGAGAGCACTACTTAGTTTGTGCTTCCCGTATATATCTCATTCTGAAATGATAAATTGGAAAGAAAATACACTATATATAGATGTCCCTTAATTTAGTTAGTAGAATTTATCCTAAACCCTTTTCAATGAAAAAGAGGAATTTCTTAATTTTTAGAGCTAATACATTTTATAAAAGACTCTGAATTCTGGCTTAAAGTCACCAGGCTTATGCGAAATCCCACATCAACCCCTTCCCAGACCTCTAATTGCTCCACCATTGAAATCTATAAACTAAAACATTTCAGTCCCTTACCATTAACTTCCTTCCTTTGTGGTCTCTTAATACCTCTTAGCTACAAAGTGGCAACAACAACAGAGTCCTCCCTGACACCTAGTGAGTCACCAGGACTTGTATATTCTGGTCTAATACATTCTCTTCTAATGTATTTGATTTCCATTACCTTACCAGTAATCCACTAATTGCTCAATCTAACACTATCCTTTCTACAACACTGAAAATGTTAACCACATCTGTTCATACCTGAAACTTTAGTTTTCACTTTTTTTTTTTTTTTTTTGTGGAGACAAGAGTTTCACTCTATCGCCCTCGGTAGAGCGCTGTGGAGTCACAGCTCACAGCAACCTCCAGCTCTTGGACTTAAGTGATTGTCTTGCCTCAGCCTCCCAAGTAGTTGGAAGGCACCCGCCACAGTGCCCGGCTAATTTTTGATGCAGTTGGCCGGGGTCGGGGCCAAGTCTGAAGCTGCCACCCTCGGTATATGGGGCCGGCGTCCTATTCACTTTTCTTTTTTTTTTTTTTTTAGACAGATTCTCACTACGTCACCCCGGGTAGAGTGCCATAGCATCACAGCTCACAGCAACCTCTAACTCTTGGGCTTAAGCAATTCTCTTGCCTCAGCCTCCCAAGTAGTTGGGAGGCGCCCGCCACAACACCCGGCTATTTTTTGTTGCAGTTGTCATTGTTGGTTAGCTGGCCTGGGCTGGGTTCAAACCCACCAACTTCAGTGTATGTGGCTGGCACCATAAGTACTGTACTACAGGGGTCAAGCAAAGCTTTCACTTTTTTGATACTTTTTCTTGGTTTCCTCCTTTCAATTTTAATCATAGCTAAGTTTAGGTGTCATCATCCCATGTACCTACTATTCCCAAACATATCCATGTCATATTCTAACTTCTGGTGTATTTACTTTTTTTTCTACCACTGTCAACTTGAGAAGAGGAATGGCATGTTTCAACTCTGAAATTTCAATTCCAATGCAGGCACCTAATATACTAGTAGTGACTTAATTCAGAAGGTACGTAAGTAATAAATGAAAATTAAACATCAAATTCTATAACCATATAATTTAACTAAAGTACTGTCATATGAAAGACACAGGCAGAGTGTTTTTTTGGTGAAATTTTACTTCACAAGTAAAACTTCACAAGCACCTTCAATACTTACCTAGCCACTGTTGTTGAGATATTTCACACCAATATTTTCTCACAGAAAGAATGTCTTTGAGCAGAATGTTGCTATAATCAGTTCCATAAATGGCACCATTAGATGAATCTTTCACTGTGTCCATAATATAATTCAAGAGTTCTTGACATTTTAGCCTAGGTGCTCCTATTTAGAAACAAAAAAAAACAAACAAGTGAATACATATAATTGTATAAATATATGTCCAAAATAAATTAAGGACAATTGGAATAACAACTATTTAATTAATTTCACAAGGGTATTAACTATTAACTTTCTTCTGAAATAGCAGGAATTGGCAGACTAAGACCCCAAAACAAAATTCAGCCAGTTTCCTGTTTGTTTTTTTTTTAAGTTTTATTGGAACTCAGGCATGTCCATTCATTTATTTCTCATCTATGGCTGCTTTTTTGCTACAACAGCAGAGGTGTGTACCTGAGACATAGACAACTGTTTGACCCATGAACACAAAAACATTTACTATCTGGCCTCTTTAGAAATATACAGAAAAAAAAAAATTATTCTTTAAAACTAATCATACCCTTAAGAATACACAATTTCTGGCATTAGACCAAACAGGATCCAAAGTTTCTTGGCACTCTTTATGAAGAATGAATTTATTAGAATAACATAAGATTATAAGAGAATATTTATCCTAAAAAGCAAAATTCCTTCTAAGACCTATAATAGAACGTATTACATACAATAGGTAAGACTATAATTTTAAAAGTATATTATTTATTTGACAGTCTGAAAATCCCAGTGATACATACATATTTTGAAGGCAGCAAGATTATATTTAAAAATAATTAAGTTATTATTTTCAGTAAATCATACTGCTACACAGCTGAAATGTTTCACATTTCAGTACTGACTT
This sequence comes from Arctocebus calabarensis, assembly GCA_963573935.1. Lineage (NCBI taxonomy): Eukaryota > Metazoa > Chordata > Mammalia > Primates > Lorisidae > Arctocebus > Arctocebus calabarensis. The sequence continues at coordinate 41,570 of CAUYON010001462.1, forward strand.
AATCTTCAAATTGAATGTAACATTTATTGTTATGAGCTATGAGCAGAGCAGAATCATTATGTAAATCAGAATATACCATAGATTGGAATTTTATGAGACTATCATACTCAGAGGTATCGGACTATGATAAATAAATATACCCTGATACAACTGGAAAAATCATTTTGATTGATGGCTTATTTCATAGTTTTAGGGCTTAGTCAGTGATGAAATATACAACCATATGAATCTCTTTTATAACACCCTGACCATCTCTCTCTTATAGTCCTCATAACATTGCCTTATCTATAATGTCCCGTGTATTATTGGATTCTTAAGGAAAGGAATTAGTTAATCTCTATATCCTCACAGAAATCCCAGTGACTGACCTAATAGTAAATGTTCAATAAAAAATGTTGAGTATTTAATTAATTAATTAGGAACTAATTAAAATTAATTCCTATGCCCTTTACGCCAATATATGCCAAATTTGAGAAGTATTTCAAGAATTAGGTTTTTTTCATTCTAAAAAATTCAGAAACATTTTCTAAAACAGGATAGCCAAGTTGCCTGAAAAGACTTTAAAGAACCTCAGTGGAATTTAACATTTTTCACAACTAGATATTCCATTCTCTAGGCTCTGTCTATACTATGTACAAAAGCCAACAAATGCTAACATGAAGAAATGAACATTTTCTTACTTGATCCCTCCCAGCAGCTACCTTTCAACTCTTTTTCCTAATCTATTTCTTTCATCATACCTTGGGTGTATTTAATTTCCCATCAAAACCCTCCAACCCCTTGAGAAAAACAAAAGAAGAAATGAGGTAAAGTAACAGTAACTCTCCCATTTCACTGCAAGATTAAAGAGGTTTAAGTTACAGAGTCAAACTTGAAAAAAAAAGGAAGCCTTGGCTGGGCATGGTGGTTCATGGCTATAGTCCTAGTGCTGTGGGAGGCCGAGGCGGGTGGATTGCCTAAGCTCAGAGGTTCGAGACCATCCTGAGCTGGATTAAGCCAGAGTGATACCCCATCTCTACCAAAAAAAACCCTCAGGTGTTATGGTAGGCGCCTGCAGTCCCAGCTACTTTGGAGGCAAAGAGCAAGAGAATTGCTAAAAAATTAAATTAAATTAAATTAAAAATTAAAAAAAAACAACTTGAAACTAAGATGAGTGAAAGCCAGTTGAAACTGAAAGCAAAATTTAAAATAAAAAAGGAAGCCTTAAATAAAAACACCACTTTTCAACTATTTAAATGTATACTGATAATTTTTTTCTTTAATTGATAAATTACCATTTATTCATCTATTGACTTTCATTCATCAATTGCTTTTCAGCAATTACATGCTTTCCTGCTCCCTACTTCATAAAAGAAACCAGATAAGACTTCAGAGAATTAGCTGTCAACGGAGTGAGTAGTCCACTCCATTAGTAGTACATTAATGAGGACCCGGGTAGAGAGGTGTTCTTTTTTTGGCTTATTTTTTAACAGGAATAGCTTTGACACTGTAAAAGTCCTTTATTTTTTGTTTGTTTAATTATATTGTTTTGTTTTTGAGAAAAAAGTCTCAGTGTTTTGCACAGGATCAAGGGCCAGGCATCAGCCTACCTCATGGCAATCTCAAATTCTTGGGTTCAAGCGATCTTCCCCATCAGCCGCTCGATTAACGGAGACTATAGGTGCCCGTCTGAACACCCAGCTAATTTTTCTATTTTTAGTAGAGATGGGGGTTGTTTCACTGATAATTTCACCCACTTTTTCTTGTAAAGCAACTATTGATATAATTTCAACTGTGATCTCTATTTGTAATTTTGCAATTGAAAGTTTTTTTCACTGCAAGGCAAAACCACTATGTAAGTTGCAAATTTTTCTGGTGAGCTACAAAAATAGCACGATATATGTCTGTCATTCACTCATCAAGTACATATGAAAATCTCAATGTCACTAGCCAACAGTACAATATTTTACTGGATATAGGCTACCACACAGAGCAAAAGCAGGCATAAGATACTTCAGTGTAGCTTTCCTTTGTTTCTGCTAGTGTGTCTGACAAGGGCTTGTAATTATCCCTACAAACTGGCATCTCAGAGGTGAAAAATCTGTTAAACATTATTCTTTAAACTCAAGTCTCACACCACTATTCTGAAATATCATTCACTAATAACCTATGTGCTTCTACTAAATGTTTATCAACATTTGGGCTTTCCTGATTCTTAAAGTTGGTATCACAAAGTCACATTTTTATCTGCGAAGAGTGTCTGAGCCCAGAAGTCCCTAAACAAATATTTCGGCTTCTAGCTTTTCAATACTGTAAAGCCCATTTCCTTACAAAAGCTTACTAGGCTCCTATATATTTATCAACTGTATAAGTTAAAGATGGGAGATATTTGGACTCAGCGCCTGTAGCTCAGTGTTTAGGGCGTCAGTCACATACAGCGGGGCTAGCAGGTTCAAACCTGGCCAGGGCCTGTTAAACAACTACAAAAAATAAATAGCCAGCAGGCACCTGCAGTCCCAGCTACTTGGGAGGCTGAGGCAAGAGAATTGCTTGAGCCCAAGAGCTTGAGGGTGCTGAGGGCTGTGGTGCCACAGCAATCTACCGAGGGCAACATAGTGAAACTCTGTCTTAGAAAAAAAAAGAAAAAATGATTAGGATTTTATTATATCACCTCAGAAGAAGCAATAACAAAAGAAGACAAGTTTTTTTCTTTTTAAGAATACAAATAATACTTTTAATGCTGTGCCAAAATAAAAGAAAGCCTCACAGGTATGTTTAATCAGTAAGACCACTTCTACTTAAGTGTTAAGGATATATAGATGGAATACAAGGTTGTGTACATAATAATTTTTAATTCCTTCATTCCTCCAAATATTTAAACTTCTGGTATTAAAAATTGTTATATGTACCAGAAAGTAGTGTCAGCACTCAATTTTTTTTTTTTTTTTTGAGACAGAATCTCAAGCTGTTGCCCTTGGTAGAGTGCCATGGAGTCACAACTCACACAACCTCAACCTCTTGGGCTTAACCAATTCTTTTGCCTCGGCCTCCCAGATAGCTGGGAATATAAGTGCCCACCACAACGCCCGGCTATTTTTTTTTTTTTGGGGGGGGGGGTTGTAGTTGTCATTGTTGTTTTGGCAGGCACAGGCTGGATTTGAACCCGCCAGCTCCGGTGTACATAGCTGGTGCCCTAGCTACTTGACCTACAGGCCCCGAGCCAACACTCAACTTTTATCTTACCACATTCAGATCAAACTTATGCAACAGTAACTGACTTATGCCATTTATATATAACATAAAATATCACCTACTTTTATTTGCACACTTGATGAAGTATTTGACCAAACTACTGATTTCTTGCATCTTTTTCTGCCTGGAAGCTTGTGTCGAAGCTGATACATTTGGTTTTGCTGTTCTCAGACATTCTGTTTCTTTCTGAATATATTTCTGTAAAAATCTTTAAGGAAACAAAATGCAATTTCAGAAATTCATTAAATGCTTAAATTGTTGTAATAATTTCAAAAAGTCCTTTACACTATCACAAAGAACATTTTTTAAAGCCACACTGTTCTGATCATTGGCTAAATGAAACAATTAAACAAAACAATTACATGTCTCTTTCAAGGCACAACTCCTACAACACAAACTTAAAATCTGGTCTGCAAAGCTCTTAATCTTCCCTGATTTTCTACTGCTTTAATGCCTGCTTTCTCACTTTATCATTTAAAGCTAACAATGCTAGTAAGGGCTCTCTAGCAATTCTCTTTAAACTCTGTTGAGTGTCCATAAACTTCATGTGTACTTACAAAGTTACAACTATTTTAAATTTCAAGCTTCATAGACATCCCAAATATTACCTACCTCTTACCTACACAGTTGGTAATTTTTCTAGTCTTTAAATGAAGTCTGCCTCAGGATTCCTTGCATGTATATTTGGCCTACCTGATCAGCTTATACAAAGTAGTATTTGTTGAAATATTAACCCAAAGTAAATAAATAAAAATAAGACAAAATAGTATTCATCTTCAGGTAATAATTCTACTTGTAGTATCTAAAATAACATAAGTAACTAGAAGAAAAGCAGCATGCAATTTTTATGTTTTATGCATTCAAATCTGTAACAATCTAGTACCAAATAGGAGCTAAAAAATGAAATAGATTATCTGCTCTGAACATTGAACAACAACTAAACACTCATACCTCCTCTTGACTACAAAAGTTGTTCAAGTTTATTTAGTACTCTGAGTACTCTACAAAAATATAAAATATTTTATTCATCTTTCCTAAGCCTTACAATTTATTTCTAGTTATAAATAGACTTGATAGCTGAAAATTGTCTCAATGTAAAAAATGCATCAACCCTGTTTGCCACACCAGTCTAATATCAATTGTGTTTTCATGGCTTGAGTTTTTTTGTTTTGTAACCAAACTCATATGCACATATTCTCATCCTTTACTTGTTTGATACCAATTTAATATATAGAAGTTACTTATTATCAGGGCAGTACTGAAATGTGCCAAAACAATAACTGAACCTTGATTATAACTTAATATTTTCTCTAATTTGAAACAAAGTCTTATTAATAAATTCTCAATCTTGACTGAAATTTGTCTAAAACATTCTTTTTTTTTTTTCTTTTGAGATGGAGACTCACTTTGTTACCCTCAGTAGAGTGCTGTACCATCATAGCTCACAGTAACCTCAAACTTTTGGGCTCAAGCAATCCTCTTGCCTCAGCCACCCAAGTAGCTGGAACCACAGGCACCACTACAACTCCCAGCTATTTTTCTCACTCTTGCTCAGGCTGGTCTCAAACTCAGGAGCTCAAGTGATCCACCTACCTTAGCCTCCCAGAATGCTAGGATTACAGGCATGAGCCACGTAACCATGCCTAGCCTAAGACATTTTATTGAACAAACAATATAAAATCTTAAACTCTGAATAAATATCCTTCAAACACTATGTTTTGAATAAATATTAAGTGTCAACTTCATATGCAAGGCATAATTTTACACAGGGAACAAAGATAAATAAGATTTACAAAAATATCACAACAGAAATAAAAATGAAAGAGAAAAATAAAGATAATAAAAATAAATTTGAAGTAGAATACCGAAAAACAGCATCCCAATTTAAATATTTTCCCTGTTTGGAATCTGAATGCCGATCTAAATGTTTAACTGTTTCAGGATCTCGAATCAGGTGCTTAAATTTCTCAATTTCTTTCTGAAAATGAAAAATGAATACATTAATGGGTTAACAATCACACACTTGATTTTAGGAAAGATTTTAGGAAAGATTAAATTTAATTTACTACCTTTCGTTCTGTAGCTCTATCATGTTCTAGATGACGGCAGCAAATAAGCAAATCATTAAGTGCTAGACTCATGGTTTAGAACTCCAGGATACACACTATTACCTATAGGAATATATATCAAACATTATTTTTAAGACCATGATATTAACACAAAGTTAGATCTAAATACACAACCGGAGGCACATTGTGATCAAAGGCACATGATTTTTCTTAACATTTCCATATTTTAAATATTTTCTCAAAAATACTTCAAAACAATGCTCTAACACATAAATGTGCTTTGCTTACAGTAGCAGAATAAAAATAAGTATAATTTACTTTATTGCTGAGACATAAGAAACATGACATTTAAATTGAGACATGAAAGATAAATGGAAAATAGCTAGGTAAGAATAAAAGAAAAAGAGTACTTAAGGATTTAATGTTGACAATGAACTATTTAAAAGCACCCTTCCTTATATGCAGTTACTTGTCATTTTGTTCAGCCAAAAGTTTAAATTATCCTTTTGAACTGATGAGATGAAGAAGGTTATCAGAACTAATAAGCCTTGCCTAGCACTTTCACCTCAACTGGAATTAAGTTCTCATTTAATACGTAATAGTAGGAGGAAAATTATATACCTGTTTTAAAAGGAAATTAAGGCAGGCTTGGTGGCCAATGCCTGTAATACCAACTACCTGGGAGGTTGAGGTAGGAGGTTCTTGGGCCCAAGAGCTTAAAACTGCTGTGAGCTACAAACATCACCACTACCATCACCACTCTCTGCCTAAGCAAGAGAGTGAGAGCCTAACTCCTTTAAAAACAGACACAATGGCTTGGTGCCCGTAGCTTAGTAAGCAGGGCGCCAGCCACATACACCAAAGGTGGTGGGTTCAAGCCCGGCCTGGGCCTGCTAAACAACAACTGCAACCAAAAAATAATAACAATAGCCGGGCTTTGTGGCGGGTACCTACAGTCCCAACTACTGCGGGAGGCTGAGGCAAGAGAATCGCTTTAGCTCAAGAGTTTGAGATTGCTGTGAGCTGTGACGCCACAGCACTCTACCAAGGGTGACATAGTGAGACTCTGTCTCAAAAAAATAAAATAAAAAAAAAAAAAACCACACAAAAAGGAAATTTTATGCTGTAGTGATAGACCTTGCAAATGTCAAAGGTCAGATATATTTTACTATGCCTTGATTCCATTGAAGTAGCTCTGCTCCCTTCAGATTTTCTGATATAATCAAACTCTTTATAATAGCCTTTAAAAAGATCTAGGCTGACTTCTTTTTTGGACTCAGCCCACTCCTACCTAAGTAAATAAAGGCCGCATTACCCACACAGAAAAAAAAAAAAATCTAAAAACAACAGCATTCTGTTTTACTATTTCTGATCTAAGACTTTCAAAAAAGCAATTTCATTTTTGTTAGAATAAAAATATTTGTAAACAAAAAATGTACATCTATATTATTCTGTAAACATATACATATATCTCAAGACAAAAAAGGGTAGTCAAAGTGCTCCCATCCATCCATCTAAATTCTACTCAATCTTTTAAGATCAAGTATGTTTCTCTGTGCCTGTTTAATCTCACTGTATCTCAAAATTAGGAAGAACTGAGTGACCACATCCAAACTTCCTACAAAGGAAGGAATGTCTCCTATAAAGTTACTGCCCTCTCTTTGAATACTCAGTGACAAACTATCCATCTCATTAGCAGGTTGCTCTAATTCTCTTCTCCATTTGTGTTCATCTTTTGAACCCCCTTATCACTATTACAACTTCCACATTACTCTGCTATAGATGACACACTGTTTATTTACTTGACAGTCTTTTTCATTTGATTGTATATGTCTAGAGAACAAGGACTGTCATTTTTATTTTTCTACAGTTTTGTCTAGGAATCTTCTGAATTTGCCTTTAATTTCAATTTAAAGTCCTCTTAACTGAGTCATCAAGGAGAATGAAATTGGTAATCTAACCCATGAAAACAACTCAGCAATATCCTAAGAATAAGAGTAGGTAGACACCTTTATTTCTAAATATACTAAAGATACTAAATCAGTGGTTCTCAACCTTACTAATGCCACACCCTTTAATACAGTTCCTGTGCAGGTTGAGAACCACTGTACTGAAGTTTCACACCCTTTGTAGTGTGAAAAAGTACATGTTTACTGAACATCAGGCACTTCCAGGAAGAGGCAGACTTAAACTTGACCTTTTTATTCAAGCTGTAACTTTCTTTTTTTTTTGAGACAGAGTCTCACTTTGTTGGGCAGAATGCCATGGCATCATAGCTCACTGCAAACTCCAACTCTTGGACTCAAGCAATTCTCTTGTATCAGCCTCCCCAAGAAGCTGGGACTACAGTCACCTGCCATAACACCCAGCTATTTTTAGGTCTCACTCCAGCTCTCACTGTGAGCTTAGACAATCTACTCACCTCAGCCTCCCAGAGAGCTAGAATTATAGGTGTGAGCCACCACACCCAGCTTAAGCTGTGACTTTTCTGAAGTTGTTTTTTCTGCTACAGTTTAAGGATTACTTTGAAGAAAATAAAACAGTTGAGTATTATTCACATAAACAGAAGATGGTCAATCACTGATAAATGCAAACAATATACACCTTTTGTGTTTCAGGTAATATGTCAGGGAGAGCCAGACAAATAATGAACTAAACTAAATCCTATCTTCACGAGTTTAAATCTAAGAAGAAAGGGTGACAAACAAGTGAAAAATCAGTGCATAATTCCCAATTGTGATATAAGCCTCTAAGTAAACAAAAATATAATAATAAAAATAACAGCAAAAAAGAATATCATTCCTGATAAACTGTTGGGGAACATATATAAGAGGAGGTTATAATAAAGTCAAAACCTGAATGGACTTAAGAAGAACCAAAGGACCAACATTTCAGGGGAGGAGACTAGCACAGCGAAAAGGGTCCTAAAGTGGAAGATTGTGGTACGTTGGAGGAAACAAAAGGGCATTTTTCATTTCCTCATTTGATTGAATACTGGAGTAAGAGTGTCGCCAGATGAAAATGAACTCCATTTATTTAATCTAGACTTTCTAGGTTCTACTCCCAACCTTCAACTGAAATGCTACAGATTTCCTAATAACCTCCAAATTGACAAATCCAATGTCCCCTTTCAGAACTCAATCAAGTAGTTCCCTTTGCAGTATCTGACAATGCATGCTTACATCCCAACTTCATAGAAATAACCGCCTTTAGCGTGCCATTCTTTTCTAGCAGTTACCAATGTGGATTCTGGTATAAGTTTTGGGATTTAAAGAATTTTTTTAAGTGTGGGCTCTGCAATTGGCTTGCATCCTTTCAAATCCTGGTCCACCCACTAACGATAACTTAGAGCAAATTAGTTCATCCCTCCAAACCTCACAGAGTTGTTGTAAGGCTTCATACCCATTTAAGACAGTATCTGAAACACAGCAAACATGCAATAAATTTTAGCAATTAAGATATGCCCTGCCTTTATAACTACTAAATGAGTCTCTTTCTGGCGGTGCCTGTAGATCAGTGGGTAGGGCGCCAGCCATATACACCAGAGGTGGCAGGTTCAAAATCAGCCTGGGCCTGACAAACAACAATGACAACACCAAAATAGCCAGACGTTGGGAGGGGGGGGAGGGAGTGCCTGTAGTTCCAGCTACTAGGGAGGCTGAGGCAAGAGAATCACTTAAGCCCAAGTTTGAGGTTGCTGTGAGCTGTGACAGCACAGCACTCTACTGAGGGTGACAGTGTGAGATTCTGTCTCAAAAAAAAAAATAAGTCTCTTTTAATGGTTCTGCCACCCACACTTCAAGAATATCCTTGTCTCTTCGGTCTCAGTCATTCCTATGACTTCAACACATTTTAAATGCCCAATATGTTGGGAGAACTCCCAAATACATTTAATTAAATGTCAGACCTCACTCTTGAGTTTCAGGAAGCTTCTACACGTTGTACCTCTACATGCATTTTTCCTTCTGTCTGGAAGGCTTCTACCAATCCTCCAGGGCAATTCAGACACTGTGGGGCCATTCCACAAACTGAACTGGTACTCCCAGGCTGAGATTTTAGACACCCTCCATCAATCACTCCTCTACCAACACAGTACTCTCCCATCACGTTATCACCTGGAATTGTAGTTGTCCTTCTACTTACAAGTTGTCCTCGTCCTATCACCTGGCAAAAAAGAACAGCAGCTAAGGCTTCTGAGTGTTCCCCAGAAGGAAAGATTATCTCACTTCACAAGGAAGATATAGCACGGCAAGGCCACCGAGCTGACGAACAGAATTCGAACTCTGTGACTCCAGGGCCGTTCTCTTAACCATGAGGCTGTAGTTTAAACTCAATAAATGCTCGCCGACTCTAAGTACTAATTAGGAGTGAGTGATCAGAGGATGACGACAAGTCGCGCAGATAAACCTGAACCCTAAGGTGACAGGAGAAAGTGACGCGCGGGGGGAGGGCTCGATTCCGACTTTAAAAGACGGAGGTCACTGGCTAAGTCTGCTACGTCAAGGGCCGCTCGGAGGAGTGTGCGGGCAGCTGGGGACAAGCACAGCGCGTCGCACACGACTGATCTGTCCACAGCGTTGTTTCCGCGTCCCTACCGCGGTACTCGGACGCCAAAGCGGGGTCTCTGCGGCGGGGACGGCGGCAGCCCCAAAACCCGGCTCCTCTCGCTTCTTCCGGCGGCCACAGCCCCTCAGCCCAGGCAGCCACGCACCTCCTCTCGCCTCCGGGTCAAACGCCGCGCGACGGCCCGCGCTCAGCTTAGGGAGGAAGTGAGGCCGACACGCGGCGGAGCACGGTCTGCCCATGCGCGCCCGACATCAGGCGCTCCGCTTTGCGCAGAACACCAACCGGCCCAAAACCTTCGGCTCGTTTGAGGAAGCGCGCCTGCGCCCTGCCCACCAATGGGGAGCGACCTTGCTGTTGCTGCGGGCCCGAGGGCTGCGGCGCCGGCCCCCACCATCCCCTCCCTCCTCGCCCCACCCCGCCGGCGCTGAGGACGGAAATGACGACACAGCCAGGGAGGGCGGAGGCGGGTTTCTTTTCGGCGCCTTTCTTTCTCCGGTGGAAGTAATTGGCCGGCGTAGAGCGAAAGAGGCGGGACAAATTGTCGCGGGTTCAGTGCCGCCACTGGAACCGGGAGATGCGGCTCTGGTGCTGTCGCTGTGTTTGCATTTACCGGAGTCTCGTTTCTTCTTGTGGTTCCTTCTGTGGTCTCCATCATGTTGTTGCCCTCGGACGTGGCCCGGCTGGTATTGGGTAAGTGTGGCCGCGGGGGAGAGGGAGTGGATCGGGGTAAACAGGACGGAAGGACCTTTGGAGCCGGAGGTCTCCCCGTGGTGGGGAGCTCGGGGGTCTGCCTCCCCGCTTCCAAGTTCAGACTGCGGAGGCGCTTCGTCGCCCGGGCTCCGGGCCGTTGAAGCCTCTCTGCCTGTGGTTGCTCCCTCCTCGGAGGCTGCGCACCTGGGCCCCGCATCGGCGTCAGGTCAGACCCGCATACTTCGCAGGGACCCCGGAGCAGAGTGCTCTACGTGCCGCGCGAACTGTGCGTTATTCAACTTCGTTGGCACGTTCTCTTGTCGGTGTTGGGACCAAAACGTGACGAATTAGGACTTACTCAGCCACCCCGCTTTGTAGAAAGACCTTCCTGACGCCCTTCCCAGAACCCGCGCCGGGAACTGCGAGTTGGGGACAGCGGGGATCGCCCTGCTCCATCCTTCTCGCAGTACTCCCGCGTAGGGGTCTGAAATGCCCGTTGACTGCTTGAAAACAGGAGCAGTTCCTGTTCTTTTGATTAGCAAAAAACATTTAGAGGAGAAATACCTTTCATCGAACGTTTTGCAGCCCTAGTTTTTCCTTGTTTGGAGAGGGTTCTGTCAGGGTGGATTGTCTGCGTGGGAGACGGGTTCTGTGGTTTGGCCCCGGGAGGAATAAGGAGGATTGTACGGCTGGAAACAAGAGCCATGCAAAGCTCTAAACCCGAGCCGGTGACTTCGACCTCTGTGCACCATTCCTAAAAGTAAGTGGTAAACATGTCATGAAAACCTCCCATCGTATTCACACCCATTACTATCATTATTTTATTGCTCAGAAAACCCATTTGTCTTGTGCATTTTTTAAATGCCCAGCGCTACAATGGTGTTTGTGTAGGGTTTTTTCTTTTTTTCTTTAAGAGACAGATTCTAACCCTATCCTCACTGGAGTGCGGTGGCATCACAGCTCACAGCAACCTCCAACTCCTGCGCTTAGGGGATTCTCTTGCCTCAGCCTCCCAAGTAGCTGGACTACAGGCACCCGCCACAACGCCCGGCTATTTTTTTTTTTTTTTTTTTGCCGTTTGGCCGGGGCTCGAACCCCCCAACCGCGGTGTGTGGGGCCCGCCCGCGCACGGCGCACTGCGCGGCCTGGGGGGGGGGGGGGGGGGGGGGCGGGGGGGGGGGGG
>CAUYON010001465.1:0-22856 GCA_963573935.1 Arctocebus calabarensis
CCTGCCAAACAATGGTGGCTGCAACCAAAAAATGGCCAGGCGTTGTGGCGGGCGCCTGTAGTCCCAGCTACTTGGGAGGCAGAGGCAGGAGACTCGCTTGAGCCCAGGAATTGGAGGTTGCTATGAGCTGTGATGCCACAGCACTCTATCCACGGTGATAGCTTGAGGCTCTGTCTCAAACAAAAACAACAACAACAAAAAAGAATGAGACAACCAAACAACCAGACTGTTCGTTCCTCTGAGATCACAGACAGTGTCTCATTAACTGCTGGATGCCCCACACCTAGCACACGCTGTATCTGGCATTTAATGGGTACTCCATAGACCTTTGTTAGATGAAAGAAACATGCATTTCATGACACAGGCTTTTGTGAAAATGAGTCATTTATCATCCCTTTCGATGCCCCATCTAGTTTGCGTTTAAATCCAAAAACGAAATCGAACGAAATACAAAACTAGAAAGGACAAACCTTGAAAAACTGTCAACAACCTCAACGCCTCCCTCTGTCCGAACATACTGTGCTTCTAGAAAGGGGACTATGGAACGAGAGGGTGGAACGTCAAATTTACCTTCCGTGTTCAGTTGAAGAGGGACTTTGCTTGACAAATGCCATTAGTGTAACCTGGATCTTCGTGCCCTCAATGAATCCCCCACAATAAACAAAAAAGACATATGAATTCCCTCAAGAAAATATTCAGTAGGTGAATGCCACTTGGATAAGAACACGAGGGGCATGGTTGTAAGAAAATGTCATGATTTCAGATTCATGCTCTTTGATCCTGTGCAGAGAATGAAGAAAGATTGTTTATCCAAATCGAGATGGAGCCTACTGTTCAGTGCCACCCTGGGCTAAATTTTACCTCAGAAGGAACTGCTACTCAGGAAATCATAGTAGGATGGAAAAAACTGTACGAGCTACCTGCCATTACTGTTTTGCATAATGTCAACCAACTTGATTAAGCCACTTATTGTTCTTTATATAGATATTACCTGGTGTCACCTGACTTTTGACAGATGGTGATTGCTTTATTAAAATAGAATAATAGAATAATTATAGTAGCTACTATTTGTCGAGTACCTTACCATATTGAAGGACATAAGGACAACATCGTGAATCTTCACAAATCCACCATTTCCACATCCCTTCAAACTGTAAGCTCCAGGAGGGCAGGGATTTTGCCTGTTTTGTCCACCAATGAATCCTGAGTACTGACAACAGTGTTGAACATACAAGGGATGCTCCCAATACACACTTGCTCAAAGAATAAATGAGAAAATTGAGACTTGAGAGGTTAAACGATTTATCCAAGATCATACAACCACATTGAGTGTGGGAATTTTAACTCAGTTCTATCTGATTCAAAATCTGTTTCATTCATTATATGCCGCTGAGTTCGGTAAATCTAGTTCTGGTTTACAGTTCAGATGAAGGTAAAGGAAGTGACATCATCTTTAAGTCATCTGAAACCATCCACTTGCCTTCAAAGGCATTGAGCCAGATGGTCACATTTTACTCTCCAGCACTAATGCCTGCACTGTCGTTGTCTTTTACTAGTTCCAAATAAACACTCCACCTTCTGCTTCAACAGTTCACACTCACATTTCCTAGTTGTACTCAAAGCTCCCCTTTATACACCGCGTTCACAGACCTGGGGGGGGAGGGCAGGGGGATACCACTGTAGTGCTACAGCCTCCTGCTGTACAGAACTTGTCAGCATCTGACAACTGTCAGCAGTCAACAGTTGCAAAGCACCCTGGAGATCATCTAGTTCAATGCTCCCACCTAGTGCAGGAATAACATTCTTTATCATTCAAGTGAAGACTACAACCCATTTATTACACAGGAAGACGGGGAGAGGGGAGAGGGAGAAAGGAAAGGGAGAGGGCGGGGGGAGATGGGACAAAGGGTGAGATCACATGTGTGGTACATAGCCGAAGGGTCAGGAGAAAACTTCTAAGTACGGATCAAAAATGTTTTCACATAGTAAACGAGAAAATCTCATGAATGTTATGTCAATCAGGTTGATAAAAATATCTCAGATTGCATGTGAAGCCCCCACACTGTACCCCATGATTGAACTAATGTACACAGCTATGATTCAATAAAAATAAAAAATAAAAAAAAATATTCAAAAACTGTGAACAATTCATAAAGAGTTTTCTAGAAAATAGGCTTTGGACAACATGAATGACAAAAGAACCATTGATATAAAAGCTATCAATAAATATATATTGGTTTATAAAATGTGATTTACTTAGGGATAAAAGGGAAAGTGTACACTATTTACATAATCCTTTACAATACAGATACAGTACAATTGTAACAAAAGGAAAAAGTGCATAACCCCTCCAAATTTTATTGTTGTTTTATCATCAGTATTTCATTCTAAGATTGTTGTATGTAAAACGTGTGGTAATGTACATGCACTGTGCCATATTCTAAGATTCTTGGGTCATTGAGCAACAGAATTCTCAGCGAGGAAAAAAGAAAATACGAATGTAAAATAGATGTCAAGTCAAAATCCTATGGAATTTGAATTAGAAGTAAAAAATTCATTCAGTATTTTATCTTTTATATAATATATGTATATTGTGGGGGGTTTTGTATACATGAATGTGTATGCATATCACATATATATACTTTTATATATATAACATATATATATATATATATATATATATTTTAGCTATGCTCATTGGAAAGACTTAGAATAGATGACCAAACTAGTAGCAATGCTATCCTCAGCATCCAAATTTTGGTTTTGAAATACTATTTTCTATTAAAAAGAATCAGAGCTTCTTGGAGAAAAGGCTGGTTCCAGGTCAGGGCAGGAAATGCTCAAAATGAGCATGAAACATCTTGTCATGCCAGGTAACAACTATGACAGATTTCCAAAGATGCCTGCAAAAATGTCTATCATTTCACATACCCTTCCACAATGTGACCTTCTCATTGCCACATGCTGTCAATAAGTGGAGCTTTTCCTCAACCCTTTTGAATGTGGAAGGGTCCTACGATTGATTGCTTTGACAGTAAACTATGGAGGAAGAGCCACCGTGCCAGTTACAGAAGTATATCTTAACTGGCCTGACAGCTCGCACTTTCTGCCTCTTAGAATGTTTTCTCTTGGAAAATTTCATCTTGGAACTCAGCCAGTGTTCTCTGGAAGGCCCAAGCCATATGGAGAGGTCACGTGTAGGTCGTTCCATTGACAACCTCAGAAGAGCTTCTAGCCAACAGCCAGCATCAACTGCCAGGCACATAGGTCCTCTTGGTTATCCAGCCAAGTTGAGCCTTAAGATGGCTATGTACTCAACTAGTAATTGACTATGAGTTTATAATTCATCCCACAGTAGACGAGAAAACTCCTCTCAAACATGTCAGTTTCCTAATCTCCAGAATCTGTGAATACGTTATGTTACATCGAAAAGGGTTTTAAGGTTGCTAATCCCCTGACCTTAAAATAGGGAGACTATTCTGAATCATCAGCATGGGCTCAGTGTAAACACAAGAATCCCTAACAGTGGAAGAGGAATTCAGAATGTTGGGATGTGTGCTGTTGCCAGTTTTAAAGACAAAATAAAGGGGCTTTGAGCCAAAAACTATGACAGCTTCTAGAAGATGGAGAAAGCAAAGAAAGAGATACTCCTCCAGTGCCTTTAGAAAGGAGTACAGCCCTGTCAACACTTTGATTTTAGCCCAATGAGATTCGATTCTGATTTCTGACCTCTAAAACTATAAGGTAAATATGGTTTATTTAATATTGTCTTAGCCACTGAATTTCTGGTAATTTGTTATAGCAGTGATGAGAAATTAATACAGAGCCCAAGCAAGAATTACAGCCCAGTCAACTCATAGAGACATGATAAATAATAAAAATAATTTTCATTACACAGCAATAGATAACTGGAATAGCAAGAGACTTACCAAGTCTCTAAGGTTCTTTGAGCTAGATTTCATGAGCCAAACTGAAAAGGCTTCCATTGGGCAAGGAGGAGATAATTTAAGCATCACTAAGGATAATTCTTCAACAGATTAAAAAGATCAAACACATTTAAAATCATGACTTCATAAAAACACAATAAAATTGATCACTTTTGAAAGATGTCAAAACAAACTTATTATATTGAAAACTGTTAAGAAAAAAAAACCCTCAAACACTTAGCCTACTTTGCTTACACTATCAAATACCAGAAAAGGAAATCATTTCCTTTATATGAGTGTTCCAGTTAATAAAGGAAGAAGGAGTGATTGAATTAGATGATCTCTATCATGAAATCCATAATTAATTAATGGTTCTAGGCATAAAGAATTAGTGGCAATGAACATTTCAAAAAGAGGCTCAACCAGACAATGTATGCTTCCTGACGGGAGAACACACCACCACAAGGAAGTAGTCTCAGGGGGCAAAAACCCCAAACCTGAATCTTAGGTCTGATAAAATCTCCAATTCAACTATAGCAAACACAAAGAACAGAGGATCATATTGAATTACACCAAAAGGAAAAAGTCAGAAAATCCAGCACAGGAAATTCTACATGTAAATTTATTTATTTTAATAAAACACAAGTATAGTCTAGTTGGGGGCAAGAGGAGGAGGGAGGGGAACAGGAGGGTGGAGGACGATTGGCAGAAGGAGGGAGGGCCTGTGACGGGATCTTGCCTAATGTGCACAATGCCAGGGGACATAACACGTCCCCTGAGTGAGGGGCTCTTTCATAACTGGAAATTTGCCCTGGAAGTGAGAACAATGTAATCTAAAAGTTTGTACCCTCGTATTAACTTGAAATAAAAAAAAGGTATTTGTTTTCTCAATAAATGAATTTCAAGGAGGAAAATCAGAGGAGGGGGTGGCGGATAGATTAAAATACACTCAAAGGCCGCTGTCTTGGGTGATTCAGCAATAAAGAAAGAGAGAGCTGAGGGGTCCAGTCTTGGAGTGCTCCAACATCTGAAGGTGGATAGAGGTGAGGAGTCAGCGAAGGAGCTCAGGAAGCAACCAGAGAAGCAGGAGACAAGGCCAAGGTCGGAAGAGCCACGAGCAGACCAGAGCATGGTCTGAGAGGGGGCAGCTGTCGGCAGAGTCAAATGTGCAGTGAAGGCAGTCAGATGAAGACAGAGCAGAGGTCATCAGGTTTCCGACGGGGGGTTCACTGGTGACCTTGCTAAGAGCAGCATCAGTGACGGGGAGGACAAAGCTAAATTGGAATGAGTGATGGTATCTGCGAGATGAGAAGGGACATCTTGTATCTACAGGCACTCGCTAAAGAAGTTTGCTTGGGAAGAGGACCAAGGAACAGCCGGGTAGCTAGAGCACAATAGAGATTAAGGGAGATTTCTTTTTAAAGTGGAATATATCCCAGGGTATTGTATGATGAAGGAGGGCTTTGAGATAGAGGAAAGAGATAAAACAAAAAACAGAAATTCTTGTGGACTTGAGATGGAACGAAACCCAAAACACAGAGGAAGCCCTGGTCTCTGACAGGGGAGAGCTGCTCTCTCTGCCAGAGGACACCAAAGCCAAATGCAGGCTTGGGTGTATGTGCATACTTGGTGGTGGGGAAGCATTACAGTCTGTCCTTCCAGTTTGAGACAAGCCCATTGTCATCGAGGATGTGGAGCTGAATCAGGATATGCCATTTATTAACCATGGGGGGAAGGGAGTGGTTTTCAATCTTTTTTTTGGACCATTACCCACTAAGAAATAACATTTTTCTTATGACCCATGATACACACATGGATAATTGAAATCAAATTTCACGGCCCAGTGCTTCCCTACTCCTATCAGATATGTATTCTTTTCTTTCTTTTTCAGACCGAGTAGGCAAACTAGATTGGCAAGAGACACAACCTTGTGAAGCAGAGCACAAGGTCAGGAAGGAGAAAAATAAAGGGATCCTATCCCCTGTCAGGGTAAGTATGACTCCTGAGCAGGGACTGGTCTTCTTACTCAGAAATTCATGTAAGTTAGCGATTCTAAATAGAAACTGTCTTAAAAGATTATAAACATTCATATAGTAAAACAATTTACACGTCTCATAATTTATTTTCCTTCTTTTTTTTTCATTTTATTGGAAATTTGTATAGTATTGACACATAATAGTATATAAAACACTTATATACACTTCAAAGAATAATCTGAAGCATTATAGAACTACCACCCTGGCTTAGCAATAAAATATTTATGGCAGCATCTGCCTCCCAGTCTCCTAAAGGTAATCATAATCTCAATTTTGCTTTTAGTCATTTTCCTGTTTTTCTCTGTTATTTTGCCACTTTTGCCTGTACCCCAATATAGGTTAGTTGGTCTGCTTTTGTACTTTATTTTTATTTATTTTTTTTTTGAGATAGAGCCTCAATTGTCACCCTGGATAGAGTGCTGTGGCATCCCAGCTCACAGCAACCTCCAATGCCTGAAGTTCGCCTGGGTTCAAGCGAGTCTCCTGCCTCTGCCTCCCAAGTAGCTGGGACTACAGGCACCCGCCACAACGCCCGGCCATTTTTGATTGCAGCCGTCATTGTTGTTTGGCGGGCCTGGGCTGGATTCGAACCTGCCAGCTTAGGTATACATGGCTGGTGCCTTAGCCCGTTGAGCCACAGGTGCCAAGCCTGCTTTTGTACTTTAGATCAATGACACAGTATGAATGCTTCTGCATCTGGCCCCTTTCACTCAGGAGTCTGTCCACGATGATGTTGTATTCATTTTTATTGTTGCATTCAATTTTGTATGTTTACATATTTGAAATTTTTACATTTATTTACTGTTGATGAAGGTTTAGCTTGCTTTTATTTAGTTTATGTCCCCTCATGCACACATGCAGCAGCTTCTCATCTAGCAGTAGAACTGTTAGATCAAAGGGTATGAGCATGTTCAGCCTCACCAGTTCACACACCCACCACTAGTGCATGCTTCTCATTGGTCTATATCATCACTACCTAATATTGTTAGATTCATTGATGTTGTTGCCAATATCGTGGGTATGTATTGGGATTTCACTGGGGGCATTCATTGGTATTTCCATATTTTCATATGTTTTTAGCCATTTAGATTTTGGTTTTTGGTTTTTTTTTTTTTTAAGGCAGTGTCTTGCTCTGTCACCCAGTCTAGCTTCAAACTCCTGGGCTACAGAATCCTCTTACCTCAGCCTCCCATATAGCTGAAACCACTGGATGCAGGACCATCCCTGGACAATTTTTCTTATTTTTTGTAGAGATGGAGTCTTGTGATATTGGCCAGGCTGGTCTCGATTTCTTTGTTCTCTTTTGTATTGTTTGAAAACTGTTGATCAGAACTTACTGAATTAATAACCCAAGTTTGATAACAACTAATCTAGACCACATCATTATATCTTTCTGAGGTTATTTCATCTGTAAAATGTAGGTAATGATCTCAAAGGGTTGTTATGATGATTAAATGAGATATATGTGAATCACACATGTGTGTATACTGCTGAGCCCACAGTTTGTGCTCAGTGGATGGTGACTCTTATTAATATAATTCTTTTAAAGAGAAAATATGGTCTGAGGCTGGGTATAGTCAGAAGCTAGGCTGCTGCCCAAATCTCAACTAATGGTTTTCATCTATGTATCAACTCTATTGTTCTCAAAATAGTGGTGCCAACTCTGGCTATGCTATAACTAACTCCTAGTCTTAACTGTTGGAAAGTGTAAAAGATGATAATCAGCCAGCATTGGAACATAGCCCCATGGAGAGCACTATGGGTGATGCTGGGAGGACCGAGGACTCTGAGCAGCACCACCCACTTGCTGTGTAGAGAGGATGGGCTCAGACGTGGCAGGGGTTTCCTGGGTCTATGGTCTGAGGTTTCACGTCAAGCAAGCTGAGGGCTCCTAAAGGAACATTGTGACCCTGCAACACACCCCCAGGATGACACCTGCCTCTTGTTAAAGGCTCCTTTCCTTCTTTTTATAAGATGTTATGATGCAGCTGGGAGGGTATTAGAATGAATTTTGGCAAGTAGATAAGAGTTCTCCCCATAGAATCTTTGTAAAAGTTGACTTCGATGGGCTGTACTTCTTGTATTACTTAGGCCCATGACACTGGGCTCAATCACCAAGCTGAAGAAGATTCCATCGTTGGACCGGTCATTTTTTTTATGTTATTCTGATAACTGCATGGACACTGTAATGACCGGCTGAAGGTGAACGGGAAACGGCAGGGGGCAGCAATCGAGAGAAAAACGGAGCTGGTTTCTTAATAGGAACGGCGGCAACTTATAACACCACTGACTTGCTCTTTGGCTGAATAACTGCTTATATGGAAGTAGCCAAAAATTAATGTTGAGGTTTATTTGAAAGACTCCTTTTCTATAAAATCATATATGATAAATATTTAATAGATAACTTGGAACTTTTGACAGTATTCCAAATACTATAAATTTTTAAATATACCTTCTAAATAATCACACAGATACAATTTTTTCCAAACCAAACAGATAGTCCCCTGCTCGAAATGCTGTTTCTAATTTATAATTTGTTCTTCAGGGCTAATTTGAGAAATGAAATTGTTTGGATGATTGGTTTGCAGTAAACATGGTGTACCAAATTGGTTTCTAAATTCCGAGAAAGGTTGAGTACCCTCTTGTGATAATCAAGAAATAATAGAAGTATTAATGACAATGAAGCTTCTGTAATTAAAAAAAGTCAAATTCTGAAATAAGCAGAAATGAACGCTGGCAGGTAGCAACTACATAGTTTAGAATTCTCACAAACGGTTGATTTGACCTCTTTTCATGAGGCCACACAAACTTCAACATGTAGTTACCCTGTTATGGTCCATGTACCACGTGGACCTTAATGAAGTTCATAATTGTGGGGGATTTGTTGCTATTAGGTAAAGACACAGGACATAGTGCACAAAATTCTAAGAATCACCAAAGAAAGGCAAAGTTGTTTTAATAGCTGCTACAATTTCTATGCCTGATATTTTTTTAAATTTTAGAAAGTGGTAATTATTATCTATATAAATGTTTTCAAAGAAAAACACTTGTTTACATATAGCAAGATTTGAGGATAAGCTCTATATTTTAAATACAGAAGACTCCATATCCTTTCGTGGAGGTTTTTGAGGACTGATTTTTGGTAACATCTCTCTGGCATAAATTGCTTTATGAAGTCCAGCTTCTCGAAGGGCTAACTCAAAGCGAATTCTAGGGTCAGAAATTATCTGTAGAAATAAAATACAATTTAAGTAAGCAGTGATTCATTGAATTAAAGGAAATTTTAACATTTAGTTACACATTTTTCCAAGTTACCTAATTTGTTTTTGCTGAATAGGTAACTAGATGATGATAATAAACTTTGTGAATACAATGACTAAGTTCTGATTCCTTTTACTGAAAATGCCCAAACTCTTTTTCATTTTCTTTTTTTTTAATTTTTGAGATAGAGTCTTGGTCTGTTTCCCAGGTTGGAGTGCCGTAGCATCATCACAGCTCCCTACAACTCCAAACTCCTGGGCTCAGGTGATCCCTCTGCCCTGCTCAGCCTCCCGGATAACTGGGACTACAGGCATACCCTACCATGCCCAGCTAATTTTTCTATTTTTGGTAAAGACAAGGTCTTGCTATATTGCTCAGACTGATCTCAAATTCCTGGCCCTTCACATGATCCTCCCACCTTGGCTTCCCAAAGTACTAGGATTACATATAGGTGTGAGCCACGGCAGATGGCTGCTCAAACTTTTTTGACTTTATTCCTTTCTAGTAGATCAGTGGTTTCCAACATGGGAAATCTATAATACTGTATACTGGATTATTGAAAATAGAATACATTAAAATACATTATTAAAAGATAAGGTAAAAGAAGCTTACTTTC
Source organism: Arctocebus calabarensis (assembly GCA_963573935.1). Taxonomy (NCBI): domain Eukaryota; kingdom Metazoa; phylum Chordata; class Mammalia; order Primates; family Lorisidae; genus Arctocebus; species Arctocebus calabarensis. The sequence continues at coordinate 9,840 of CAUYON010001465.1, forward strand.
TGTACTATCATCGATTCATTACTTATTGCTGGCTTGAATTATAAAATGCAGATAATCATTGATTGAAATAAATCTAAGCCACAACCTGTAAGTCTGTCTTTAAACAGCCATTTAATGTCTCTGTCATTTGGCAATATGTAAATTAAGTTTAAACACACGGCCTCTACTTGAAAAACAAAATCAATACAACCTTTTCTTCCAAGGCTGCTGTTACAAACAGAACCAGAAAGTGCCTCCATCAATCTCATTCTAAGTGGGAGTAGACATTTGAGTAGTTCAATTTCTGTTTCAATTTACAGCTGATTGGATCTTATTCCTCTTCCCCTCCTTCTATGAATATTAAATGTCAACAGACAGTATCTGCAGTGATAAGAAGGTATCCACATATGGATTTTACCTAACGAGGCATTTTACACGAACTTGAAGTTCCCTTAGAGCAGTGGTTCTCAACCTTCCTAGTGCCGGGACACTTTATATGGTTCCTCATGTTGTGGTGACCCCCAATCATAAAATTATTTTCGTTATTACTTCATAACTGTAATTTTGCTACTGTTATGAATCGTAACGTAAATATCTGATATGCAGGAGACCCCCGAAGGGGTCGCAACCCACAGGTTGAGAACCGCTGTCTGAGAGGATGTGATAATAAGTTAGTGAAATCACTCCCTCCTTCTAAACAAATGGGGATAATAAGAACACAGATAACTAGTTCATGGCAACATGTGGCAGATGCCCTAAGAGTAATAAAACCTGGAGGTAAGTCTCGTGGTGCTGGTAGGATGAGGATAGCCTCAGATAAGGAGAAACAGTTGAACTAACCTTAAATTCCAACTTGTTCTTTAAAGCAAGAGGAGGAAGAGACCTCTAATGAGAAAAGAAGGTCCATAGAAATTACAGGGGAAACAGGTCAATTTGGAAGAAGGGTAGTTTGGGTAGAGCCCTGGGTACCATTAAGGAACACTGGAAAAGTAAACTTTTCAGTCTGGAACCTGAATTTAAAAGGCTTGCAAGGCCATGCCAAGGAGTCTAAGGAGCTCTTGGGGTTCTGTTTCTGTTTTTGGCCTTGTATTAATATAATCATTGTGGGGTGGCGCCTGTGGCTCAGTGAGTAGGTTGCCGGCCCCATATACTGAGGGTGGTGGGTTTGAACCTGGCCCTGGCTAAACTGCAACAAAAAATAGCTGGGCATTGTGGCAGGCGCCTTTAGTCCCATCTACCTGGGAGGCTGAGTCAACATAATTGCCTAAGCCCAAGAGCTAGAGGTTGCTGTGAGCTGTGATGCCTCAGCACTCTACCAAGGGTGATAAAGTGAGACTCGTCTCTAAAAAATATATATATAATATAATCATTATGCTTGCATAGAAAGATAAACCTGATTATAAGTTCAGAATAAATTAAGGTAGCAGGAAGAGAGATGGAGGCAAGGAAAGTAGTTAGGAGTTTACTACAATTGTCTAGACATGAAGTAATTAATGCCCGAAGTGACAAAGAGGTAACTGTCAGAAACACTGTGAAAGGACGAATCAATAGAACTTGGCAGCTGATCAGATACAGGTCTAGGGGCAATGGTAAGAAAGAAGTCAAGAATAATACAGAGATCTGTGTCTGAGCAGCAATGAATTTAAGCCTTAGACCTAAGTGTCTCTACGTCTACCTCAGTGTATTCGCCCTGGTCACTGTCACCTATTCCCAAGGACTCATGTCCGACCTGTGCAGTATTGACTCCCAAGTCATCTCCAGGATTCAACTCTCGCCCTGCTCCAGAGTTGTGAGGTTTAAGATTTTTTCATTATTCTGTATTTGACGCGCTAGCAAGTGAAACGGAGCCCTCCATCTCCCCAGCTCCCCTCCCTAGATACAGCAAAGCAGTTTCTTACAAATGTGTACTAGACATTTTCACCCTAAACATGACACGAATAAAATAAATTCTCTCTCTCCCCAAGTCTGTTTTTCCTAGCCTATTCCTATATGGTTAATGGCAACACCACTGACTGATTATAATTTACTCCTGGGTATCAGGCGATATTCTAGGCAGTTGATGTTTATTATCTCTGATCCCCACAAGGACCTTGCAAATAATTATTTTACAGATGAAGAAAACAGACAAAGATTTTAATAGCTTACACAACTGCACCCAGCCAATAAATACTGGATGTGGATTTGAATCCAAAATGCAGCCTCTCCCCAGTATAACTCGGTATCTAGCTTGGAAATCATCCTCACTTTCTTGTTCCCTCTCCCTCTCAGCCAGAGCCATTCATGGCCCCTGCGCCACCACTTCTATGAGGAGGGCTCTGCTATCCTAAAAGGACCTCACCCAATCCATGTTCACCCTCACCAATTTTCCATTCTGGACACAAGGCTGAAACATAAATCCGATTACAGTTATGTGTCCCTTAGCGATGGGGACACATTCTGAGAAATGCGTCATTAGATGATTCCCACCACTGTGTGAACATCATGGAGTGTACCTACCCAAACCTTGACAGTATAGCTGCACAGCTCGGCTATCTGGTACAGCATATGGTTCCCAGGTTACCAACCGTGTGACGTTTCTGCACTAAATACCAGAGGTGACGGTTTGTATCTCTAAACGTAGAAAAGGGAATGCTTTGCACTGGGAGGGTACAATGTCACTAGATGAGGGGAAGTTTTCAGCTCCAGTATAGTCTCCATAAGATATGGGACCACCATAGTATACATGGTCTGCTGCTGACCAAAACTTTATGTGTGCAAGGCATAACCACATGTAATTTGCCTGCTTCAAAGTCTGGCATCTGCTTACAGGAGAGTCTGACCCTAACCCATGTTTCCAGGTGCATCCCCCAGAACCTGCCATATGTCCTTTGTCATGGACCTCACATTGAAGAAGGCACCCCAGGAAAGGACTCATCCCACCCTTTGCTCGCTCAAACCCTTCATTCCTTTGCCCAGCTACCCAAGACTCTTCCAGCTTCTGACTTCGAATGTCAAGCCCCGGCTTCCCTCCTCACATTGGCAGCGGCATCTGGAAAGACACCAGCACCCTCCTGATTACTCCCTCTCCCTGCACATGCCCCTAACTCATGCCCTTTATCATAAGTCATCTGGAGGAAATGTCGTTACTCCTACCAAAAATCCCTGACTGAGCGAGGGCTCAGAAGTTTCCTCTCTGACACCTCCTGACTTCCCCAGTAGGGCCAGCCGTTTATTCCCTTCCGCCTGCTGGGCCAGCTCCGACTTGCCCTGTGGGGTTGATCCCACCCTCGTGGCATTATTTCTGTGCATGGAGCTTTTCCCACCAGGCTCCTCTGGTCAGTTCCTCCACACGGGTCAGGCTGTCTGGTTCAGATAGAGCCCAAGTAGCTTGCAGAGAACCAGAATATGGCGTATGTTTCATAGATACTTATTCAATGAATAAACAAATAATTTCTTCATCTGTGTATTACCTGGCAAAGTAGGCAACACAGAGCAGACGCACAATGGATTTATTTGGCAGTGGATGAATGAATGAAATCTATTGATTTTTAAATGATGAGATAAGCAGTTAGCTTCTCTCCTTAGATTTGTAAAATTAACAAATACTTTTTTCCTTAATTTCAGTGACACTAATTTCCATCCGTCTTCCCTCAGTTGCAGGCACAGACCGAAACAAACCCTAAGTTCCTATAAGTGGTTAAAGAGCTTCTTAACACTTTTTCTACAGAAAATATTTTATTTTACCATCAGCTCTGATGTATTATCTTCTGTTCATTTAAATTTCTGAAAGTTTTCCTCTGCTTTGTCTTATCAGTATCATCAGCTGTTTATTTAACAGGATTTATGTTATGAATTTAAACATAAAGTTTTAATATTTTGTAACAGAGAAGTATTTAAACGACAAAACACAGTGTTAACGCAGAACCTTCAAATAAACTTTATAAAGCTATTTTTTTTAATTAAAAAGTAATTTTCAAGGACAGATTCATAGCATTTTCAGGCATACTCTTCTGTTCTACGATCACCTATTAAGTACTTTATAATATTAAGAACTATGTAGTAATTATGTATATCACTTACAAGTAAAAATTATGATAATATGGGTGATATTCAAATGTAAATATTGAAAACCATTTGTAACCCAACACACGGTTCTGTCGTTCTTACTATCATCATCATGGTTTTGGCATCAATCATGCTAATTCTTATAATTACCTGCTGTTCATTGTATGTATTCAATGTGAAGAGTGGCTTTTGAAGAATAAATTCTTCTTCAGTTTCAGCGCCCATCCTAGCTTTCGAGGCCTTTGTCTCTGACATCATCCTGACGCGGTCAAACTGAGCAACAACAGCCACCTGAAAGGAAGACATGGCTACTGGGATGGAGACAAGTGAAAGACCTCTGGTCAACACTGCTGGTCTCTAATGCCCATTAGAGATGAAACCTGAGAGGAATGGGCACAAAGAAGAATAAAACCAGGCCGGGCCTAGAGATCTGTGATGGAGCTGAAACAAATAAAACAAAGCAGTAAAAGGCTATGGTATAGAATGATTTGCTAACGATTGAATAATTGCAATTTTTAATTAATTTCAAATAATACTCTCTTTCTGATATGAAGTCATAGAAAATCTTACATAGAAGACGTACATACTCAACCACCTTGAAAGTCAGCAGCAGTAAAAAATAAATTAAATAAATAAATAATTTAAAAAACCCATTTTTTAACTACTAGCAATTTATGGTTATGGTAACAATCCCATGACGTTTTCTAGAAAGTTTAATGTGATTGAGCTGGATCTACAGCACAATGTAGAAAGGAAAGCAGAGTCTCAGGGCCACCCCTCAAGTCCTATGCAAAAGAGAAGGGAACAGCCTCCTCAGGTACCTTGGGAAGAACTGGCTCCAAAGCGCATTCGTTAAGGAAGTTCTTTGCTGACCTTCCACAAGTGAGGATGTGCAAATTGCACCTGTGTGCTGCCTAAAACCGAAGCCTATCTGATTCCACCCCATAAAGAATCACCAGTTTATCTTACAGGTAGCAGAACTGGAGACAACGCAGAAGCAGACATTTTTCCACTTAACAAGGGACATCTACATAACTGATGCTTCTGTCCCTTCCTTATTTTGTATAAAATGTGGATTTCTTGGGCCCTTTCGAGAATGTAGGCACTTTGCCTCATCAGTGCCGCCCCCCACAAAACCCTTTTTCCTTCTCTTTGGTGTTTTCCTCGGTACATCCTCAAAAATGTTTTCATCCTCTTTGGTGTTTTTGAGGCACATCCTCAAAATCTTGGCTTTATAAAGATTGAGATCTTTGCCTGGGTCATTTACATGAGTCAACTACATCATTCGAAGGTAAACTTGAGTGTGTTGGCATTATGGAGCAAGATGGGTGAATTTCCATTGCACCAGGCAACTAGATTCCTAGACTGCCGTAAACTATTGTTTCCCCTTTACTGAAAAACTGCAGTCATTTTAACCCAAATGCCCTTGTCCTTTATGATAATTCAAAACAGCATCTTAATGAAAAGAAGTCACCAATTTTGTAAATTATATGCACCATTAATAACACCTGCCTGTCAATTCCCAAAGTCAAGAATTAGCATGAAGAAAATGGCATTTTTAATGCCGTTTAGAAACTGTAATGAAATAACTGAAGGTTGAACACACTTTAATTATTACTGTTTTCCTAGCTAAAGTATCTTATACTTTAGTTCTAAACACTGATTACAGATAACAGGCTCAGCTATTTCCTTTCAAAGCATTCACAGGTGGAAAGAATTCTAATTATATAGACCGTAGTTATCAAAGTTATATTTTGAACAAGAATGTGTTCCATAATAGTGACAAGTCTTGTTTCCAGAAGTCCATGGCATATAATTATTTGCTAATGATTGAATCATTTAAATTTTGTAGATACCCAAGACTTACATTTCTATGCTTTGCATCTATCTCTGTAGTCTACTTTATGAAAGATGATGGTGATGTAGTTGTATGCCTTTGCTTTGCATCTATACCATCTCATTTAAACTGTAATGCCTTGTTTTGAATCAGCATGACATTTACTAGCTGTGTGACTTTGGGAAAAACCCCTAACTTCTGTGCCTCCTCTGTTTCCTCTTCTGTAAAAGTGGGATGTAATAATACCTTCATCATAGGATTGTAAAGATTAAACAAAATGACACCTAAGAGCAGCCCAAAGAGGGCTTTACACTTAGTAAATACTCAATAAATTTGAACACATGTCACTGCAAACCTATAAGCAGGTACTATTATTATTATTCCCATTTCTTCAGAAAAGGAAATTAAGAGAGAACAAGTAAATGACCTACATTTCCAATGTCAGGGAGTACAGAATTGGTTTGAAGAACAACAGAGGCCAAGTTCATCGATGGTTCTCAGTGACACAGGAGAAAGACTATACAGTTGTTTCTTATTAGCTGGGAAATGATGTCAATGAAGATTTTAGAACTTGTGAGCTGAACCAATCACTTCAAGTTCAAAACTCTCAACAATTACCAAGTAAAACAAATGCATCACACTTTCCAAGTTCCTAAATTCCCGCTGTTGCCATGTATTACCTACCTCAATCTACATTTGCCTACTTTCCCTCGGCAAGGCAGTGGGTGAATTTTATTTCTCCACAAAAGAGTATTTTTTTAAAGTGGTTTGTTAACATATTTGTTGATTGTGGAATATTTCCAAACATAGGTTCCTATGCCAGAGAGGATTATCAGCTCCACCAGGATCTTTGAAGACAGTAAAACCCTTCAACTAGATGCAGGGTTTCACTGCTATAACTGGATACTGTTCAACTAATAAACGAGAGGTGATATGGGTGTAGTTAAATCTTAGGAGAGCTTTTTAAAAGGTGCTGATAAAGTTCTTTTGATATACTGAGACACTAGAAATAGTTCAATATAATTGCTCTCAGGAATGAAGATCAGTGTCCCAATTTGGAAAAGTTACATTTTATAAAGCAGATGTCATGAACTAAGCCCCAGCAATAATGTTATTAAGAGCACTTAGAAATTTTCTTTTAAACCACCCATGAAAGTTCCCAAATTAAAAACACCTGTTTCCTAAGGGCTTCCAGCCGCCGCACTCTCTCTTCATCTTCATGCGCTTCTTGAAGGGCTGCTTCTTTTTTCTCCATCAAGCGCTTTTCCAATAATTCTTGTCTATATTTAACCCTTTAAAAATAACATATAGGGAAGTTGGAAACTATCATGATAATCTTGAAGATGATATGGGTAACAGTATAGGAGTAGAGAGCATTGCAGAGATATCACTACCATGACTTGTTTTTACTTACTTTTGGTTGATTTCTCATGTTTAAACAATATAAGACACCATAAAATGCAATTCACAATAATTCTAATAAAAATCAAACAAATGCAGGAAATCATGGGGGTAAAATTCAGTTCCTCTCACTCCTCATGGAAGTCACTTTATTAACCTTGAATGACTGTTGGCTGCCATGGTTGCAGCTAATCTTAAATTGCTTCACTTAGCACTTAAACTAAACTTTAGATATAGCCTCTTATATTGTCCCTTTCTTAGTGGGAACGTGGGTTATGCTAAGAAACTAAAAATTGCACTTTGACATCTGTAGGTGGCAGCAAAAACATGACTTTCCCTTAGATTATGTTTCCATCCCCCTTAAAATCATCAGATCTTAAAACAGGATACAGTTAAGTACCAAGTTCATTTGGCCCCTTCTGCTGCCCTTTTCTGGGAAATCTCCCTACCACCTTCCTGCCCAAGCTATCCTTCTATTCTCTATTATAGAAATGGAAGTCATGTTTTCAGAAGAGAAGGAGCCTGGGTTCTCAGGGAGTATTAGCTGGTTGCCTCCATCTTCCACCATTGAGGTTCAGATGTAGCTCTTTTTGTGACATCAGTCACAAATGTCCTTCACCCTTAGGGTGCACACCTGCATTTTCCATGAAGGTATATTCACTAGACCTTTCATATTCTGTATTCTGACATTTACTGAGTATTCACTATGTGTCAGGTCTTGAACTGAGTGCTTAATGTTTTAGCTCATTTAGACTTCATAAGAGTCAAATATTGGGGTACTATTTTTATTCCATTTTATAGATAAAGAGATAAAGGCATAGGCATGTGATGTAACTTGTTCAAAGTTTTGTGCCCAGTAAGTGGCAGAAGCAGAATTGAAACCCAGGACAACTGGCAACAGAGCCCATACTCACCCCTCACGCTCCCCACACCATGCACTTAACCATGCCTTCTCCTCCCCCCGATCTCGCTCGCTGACTTCTGAATACCTACTGTGTGCTGGACCCAGTGCTAGACAGTGTGGCACACTGAGCAAAAAACTCTGCCCTAAGTTTCCGGTTAACATAGAGATGACGGCATACCTAGGAACTGGAAAAGACGTCTTAAGATGCCTTAAGAGAAACCCAAATAAGGTCCACTGATATTTGGAGAAAGGGGAGATGACCACGTGCTGGGCTGTGGGAGGGATGGCTACAACTCAGTAAAAGCTTTATGAACTGGGTCTCAGAGATTAGGTTTTGGTGAGCAAGGAGGATGAGGGCGGAGGTGGAGGCTGGTTTTCCAAGCACAGAGAGGGAGTCCAGGGTTGGCTGAGCCGGAGTCACAGGGCTTCCTGGGGAAGATAAGGTCCTGGGGGGAATACACTAATAACAGGTTGTTCACAAGGCCGGCGTTAAAGCAGAAGCACACAGCAAGGGAAGGAGGGAAGTATGCTGTCGACCCGTGTAAAATACAAAATACAGCGTGAGATTTAGAAGGAAAATCCTAACTTCCTTTGATGGGGGTCCTCCCCCAGTCAGGAGTAAGCGCAGTCGGTGTGCACAGGTAAGGAGCCCACCGACCATGATGCTTCTTTCTCTCACGGAAAGCTCTGTTTCTCATTCTCTCCTCTCGCGAAGGCATCACGCAGCCTCCCTAATGAGGTTCTACTCCATTTAAGCACTGAGTACGAGCTAAGTGAACTACTGTGAAGGTTCAATTAAAAGATACCCTGGGATTTGACAATTACCATATGCTAATTCTCAGAACCTTTGGAAAGTTTCCCTTCCTCTGGGATATATAGGTTGCTTCGTCTGCAACAAAGTTTTTGTCTACTTTGTGGAAAAGTGATAGTCGTTACAGTCAGGGGAGCTTGACTAGTGAGGAAGAAATTGCAAGGAGAGGGAGGCATTTGTACCTGTGTGGTGAGGCAGGCTGACTCATTGTTACTTTGAGGTTCATTCACTCATTTCACAGATAGTTATTGAGCACCTGCCATCCATCAAGCACCGTGCTGGGCACTGGCAGTCCAATGTCAACACAGGAGGCATGCTCCTCTCCTTGTAGAGCTGCCGGTCTACTGGGGACACAAAGACCCAGGCGGTTGTGATACATGCTCTCATGGCCCAGTGGGGCAGAGGCCCTGGGAGACTACCTTCGCCGGACTTGAGAATTTCAGGAGACTACCTGAAAGGAAGTGCTCTGAATACAAGATCTGAAAAAGGAGAAGAATGCACCAAAAGGAGAGAGAATAGAAAGAATATTCCAGACAGGAAAAGAAAAAAGCATAGGAAAGCCCAGAGGTGAGAAAGACATTCAGCATGAGCAAACATGAATAGTGCAAGGTGGGGAGTGTCCAGAACTGAGGCTGGAGAAACAAGAGGAGCAGGACAGTGGGGGCTCCACAAGTCTGAGGGCTTCTGATCAGGAAAAATCTCTCCTGTGCCATGGAGGATGGTATGGAGGCAAGCCCAGAGAGGCAAGCCAGACAGGCAGGAGCGCCCAAGAAGACACAGCTTTAACAATACATAGAAAGAAAATAAATAGAAAATGTGAGTTTATTTTATGGGAGCAAGGAAAGAGAAAGATGAAGACGATTTCTGTCTTGAACAGTGAACGATGTTCTTCCTCCTAAAACTGGAACTTAAAAGAAAAACAGGGAAGAGAAGGGACTAGGCTCAGTTTGGACACAGACCTGTCTTCAGAGAATCTGGGTTGAAGAACTAGACAGGGAATCTTATCAATAGAATGGATTTGAAGCCACCACGGCAAATGCCATCTTCCAGGACCACAGTGTAGCGTAAGACAAGAAGTAGGCCTGGGACGGATTCCCACGGAAACAACAATTAAGAAAGAGACAGAAGAACAGGAAACTATTTAGGGAATGAGGAGGGTAGCAGCTGGTCCTCAGAAGCTAAGGAAAATGGGATCAATAATGTCAAATGCTTCAGAAAGATTAATTATAGTGGACAATAATTATTTGATTAAACAACAGGGAGTCATTGGTGATCTTGGCAAGAGCAGTCAGTGCATGGTGGCTGAAGAATTAGGGGGAGGTTGGGCAGTGAGCGAGGGATGGAGATGAGCCCTGTAGCAAGGCTGATGCCAGTGAAGCTGAAGGTTGCACAGAGCTGACCACAGTTGCTTTGGCTCCAAAGTGATGATCAAGGCCTCTCTTGACTGCCTTAAAGATTTGCCATGAGAAAATTCAAGGACATAGGAGACACACTCGAATTCTTCATTTTTTAAAGATGCAATGGTTTAAACTCAAATAAGTCTTCTCTTAAAAGGGGGATACTCTTGGTGCTTCTTTCTACAACTCTGGATAGAAAATTTTCTTTGCCTTAAGAGAAGTGATGCAGAAAAACTCTTGGGAGGAAGCCAAATACTCACATATTCATGGGGAAAGGAAATAGCAACACAGTAAAGTCAATCACTTGGAAAATTTTCCACATAAATACTTTTAGCCATTTGAGGTAGCAGATTTTCCCCCAAATTAAACTGTTGCTATGAAAGTCAATGTCAGGAAGTGGCTAAACTCAATAGTTTTTAAGTTGTGCACTGAATTCCCAAACAGGAACGTGGGCTTCCTTTCTCAGTCTATTATATGTTCCCCAAGTCTACAAAGGTTGAAAGTGCTACAAAAGAGGCATTTTTGACTTCTCCTGGGGAGGAGAAGCATCATATTGTTCAAAAGCAACAGCTGCTGCAGAATCAGGCACAGCATTAACAATAATCTGAAAGGATTTTATTTAAGCCTCCAGGCCTGAGTGTAGTTGAAGGGACAGTAAGCTTTCATGTAGAAATGGAGAATTTATGTATCATTTATGAGACTTTTTATGTGTGCACTGCCCTCTAAGAACTGAGTATACAAATGCAAATGTTTGGAAACAACTTGATCTGTACTAAGGGCCTCTTGTGACTTCAGTGAAACTTCAGAAGGAACTCGGCAACCAATTCTTGACCTCCATCTCATCTGGAGCCATAGAACTTCTAAAAAAGCTGCGGCAACTGAGGGAGGAAGAAAAGAATCCTGAAGAAGAAGGGCCAGTAGTGGCAAGTTTTAGAATTAAACTAAGAACAACACTTTGGGGGTCAGGGTCCCGGTTCCCCGAACCCAGCTGACCTGGTTTGATTACTCAGCTGAGCTAGAATGTTCAACTGAGGCACAGTGGGAATCAAAAGCAAAAGTGAGTGGAAACTAAAAATAAAGTGGAGCAGCACAGGCAGTGTGGACAGAAAGCAAAAGTACCCTGCACAAATTTTAAACTAACAACGAGAAATTTTATTTAGGAAGAACAAAGAGAAAGTTTAGAGCACTTCCAAAGAGAGTTGGAAGTGGGTCCCTCTCCTGAAGGAGAGAAAGTGAGAGAGAGACAGGCAAGGGCCATGCAGGGGTATAAATATGCTCTCAGTTTGAAAGTGGTTGCAAGTCTTTCATTGGTCTCTCTGGGCCTCCAGGCTGTCTTGCCCTTTTCTATTGGCCATTAATTGTCTCTTTCTATTGGTCATTGGTTACCTAGATTACCTCATACTCACATTTTAATGGGCCCGCCAGACTTTCTGGTTGAGCAGGCCAGGTCTTCCTCCCCCCTCCCCAAACCTCCCAAACTCAAGCATAAAGATATATTTTAATTGTCTTTGTGTCCCTTCTCAACTCCCCAAACCTCCCAAACTCAAGCATAAAGGTATATTTTAATTGTCTTACATACTCTAATGCGTATTGAACTTGCCCCCTCAATGTTTGAGGGAAGTAATTTGCCCTATTGAATTAAGATAGCTCATAAGCAAACTCGCTGCTTAGTGTCTGAGTCGGGCGGCTTCCTCAACATTGAGCAAGAAATCTTTAAACAGGCACACGCTGAAGGCGCTACGGCTACCAGGACTGTTTCTGCAGCAGCATCAAGGGAACCTGTTTCTGCCTGTTGGGCAAACCATTTTTGGCTCAAATCCCACTCACAGGTTGTTCTTCCCTCTAATGGAGGAGACTTCTCCATTAGCCTTAGGGCACCCCAGCAGGGGAGAATGTGCAGATCAAAACAGAGGTGGGTCAGATGCCAGTACCTCTCAAATAGAAGAGAGAAGCCTGCCCAGAAAAAAATAGAAATCACACCAGCAGACGGTCCCTGTCCCCTCTGCCTACATGGGCAGAGAGACTGCTCAGTGGGGATTCTGGCTAAGGGGATAAGCAGAGACCGATTTCTGCACGTAGTAATAATGTGAATCCTGGCACAAGACAGTGACCTCCTGGTACAGAGCAGCATGGGGCAAGAACAAAGAGGTCTCTTAGGGAGTCTGCAGGCCAGGAGGGATGAACCCAGGCCAGCACCGACAGAGACCATTGTTCCAGCTCAGAGAGCTCGCTGATTCCTTTGTGAGGCTATCAGAACCCCTTTCTTTAGTGGATTCAATTAGCCACATAAGGTATTTAAGTACCTACTATGTGCCAAGCACTATTCTAGGTGCTCAGGATATAATAGTGGTGATGGGGGGGGGGGGAACTTAACTAAACTGTTAAGTTTTACATAATTTGTGGTCTGTAATGTTTACCTAATTAACACTCTAGTAAAATGCACAAAATTCTCTTTTTTTGCCCAAGTTCTTTTTTTTTTTATTGTTGGGGATTCATTGAGGGCACAAGAAACCATGTTACACTGGTTGCATTTGTTGGGTAAAGTCCCTCTTACAATCGTGTTTTGCCCCCAAAAGGTGTGGCACACACCAAGACCCCAAGACCCCACCCCCCTTGCTCCTTCCCTCTCTCTGCTCTTCCTTTC
>CAUYON010001466.1:0-17339 GCA_963573935.1 Arctocebus calabarensis
CCTGTGGCTCAACAGGCTAAGGCGCCAGCCACTTACACCTAAGTTGACGGGTTTGAATCCAGCCCGGGCCCACGGATCAACAATGACAGTTGCAACCTAAAGAATGACCAGACGTTGTGGCGGGCGCCTGTGGTCCCAGCTACTTGGGAGGCGGAGGCAGGAGACTCATTTGAGCCCAGGAGTTGGAGGTTGCTGTGAGCTGTGATGCCATAGCACTCTATCCGGGGTAACAGCTTGAGGCTTTGTCTCAAAAAAAAAAAAATACCGTGGAAGTTACACAGCAATGAAATGATCTCCAGGATATGTTGTTAAGTATAAAACATGAGGTATAGAACTGAATATACAGCATGCTATATTTTGTGTGACAATGGGATAGGAAGGACATAAATATGTATGCAAAATGGTTTGTGTTTGCAAAAAGGGACACTGGAGGCATAAAAAAACAAGCAAATCATAAAAAATAAAAATTATTACATTCAGGGAAAGGAAAAGAATGGAGGGGCAGTGATGGAAATGAAATTCTCTAACCACATATTATGTGGTTTTGACTTTGGAATGAGATAAATAATTTACACATTCAGAAATAACAGTAAATCAAAAGGAAAGGAGAAAAAAAACATAATCCCTAAAACTTAAAAAACAATCTGAATGAAAGACCTTAAATGTATATCAAGTCAGTGATAAAACCACTCAGTGAAAATAATTAACTTCAAGTGGCCTTACAACACAGCATATTGGCTGTACATCCTTAAAGAAATATTTTCTAAGGACAAACAGAGCTTCAAAGAAATCTTAGAAACTTCACTTCGAAGTCTTATTCTTAGTAAAAACATTGACATTGTTTTTTAAACAATTTTTATAGCAATCACATGGTAATACAAATAAGTAATTATGTCAATACTAGAATCCAGATTCTTCAAGGAAAGAGATTTGAGGATAAAACCAAATGATTAAATAAAAACCCTGAGACCTTATATTTGAATTGGAAACATCAGCCGAAACTCGTCATTCATATGTTTTTCCTGTTCAAAAGTTTGAATTCTGCAGCTCTGGCCACTAAGAAAGCGATAACCCACTATCAAGGAGCATGCCTCGTGCCTAGATTGCATTCTCCAACTACCAAGAATCGGGGCGCCCTAGGAGGAGTGGCTGGTTCTAGGGCTGGGGCAGGAAATAGATAACAGGTGCCTGGGCCATCTTGTTGGGCCAGAAAGCAAGGACGTTTTCAAGGAGTAACAGGATCATGTCCAAAGGACATATGAACCGACAAGAGAGGATATTCACTGGCAGAAGAGGGGACAATATAAGCATCAGGAAGAATAATTACTGAAATGGATTGAGACACACTGAATATATAAACATTCATTTGTTCACATAGACAGAGAGAGCCCTAAATTAAACAAATATCATCAAATACCATTAGAGGTAACCAAGGCATAATTCCTTGTCCTGAGAATTAGCAATACAAAGAAAAAATTAGGTCTTTATCCTGTCATTTTTCTACTATTTCATCTCAACCTAAAAGCCCTACTTTATGAGAGGACATTCTTCATAAAAAATTCCAACAAATAAATGTGAAAGGATTGATAGGATTAGAAAATCACCTTTTTTGCAACCCCTAAAAATATAATGGATTCAGGCCTACCAAGGGATGGAATTGTTATGATGAAAGTTTGACAAGGAATTTCATAATGAGGGGAGGTCAGGCTGTCATCACCTGAGCCCAGTGACCAATCCCAGCGCCACCATGGGCATCCATGAAGTGAAGTGAAGTCCCAAGCAGTGCACAGACCCCCCTATAAAGCATCTGCCGTGCTTTGGATCCCCCCCAAAGCAGATCCTAGAAAAAGGCTTCGGGTACAAGTATTATTTGGGAGATGATCCCTAGAAACACCCACCTTTAAGGGAGTCGGGAAGTGAGGCGGGGAAGAAAGAAAGCCAATTAAAAGTGAATGTGTGCAACAGGGCCTCAGTTCATCTGGAGACCTTCTGAAAGACTGTGCAGAACAGGTCAGAAACCTCCTCTAGAGAGGCAAGGAGGCTGGGGAATTTAGCCACCAATTCCTGCTCCACAGTGGTCAAAGTCTTTTCGGGGGGGGGGTTAGCTCCCAACTCTTCTCAGGAGCAAGAATGCCCCATTGCAAGACTCAGAAAAGCATTAGGACGCGTGTCCGTAGGTGGACTCCAGGCCTGGCCAAAGGGATTTGGTGAGGCACCAACAGCTCACCAAGGGACAGCACCTGCTTCAGTGCCAGGCCAGAAGGCTTGAACCTTAGGGCCAACTTCTGCTTACAGGAAATACGGGGCATGGAGAAACAAATGAGACCACAAAGAAGCAAGCAGACACACCCTGACTGTGGGATTCTTCAACAAGGGTGTTCTCTGAGCTCGTTACCACTGCGGGCAATTGGGCTCAGGCCCCGTGGGAGCCCTCTGACGAACCCCGAGGAATGCTCTCAGAGTGTCCCACGTCAGGTCAGAAAGCTGAGGCGCTGATCCTTGACTCCAGTCCCTCGGTGTTGAGGGTTGCCCAGGCGCGTCGGCTTCCTGGATTTCCAAACTGTGTGTGTTGGAGGTTGGAGTGGTCTTCCCCAAACAGGGCCCTGAGGCAGGAAAGCTGAGAGAAGCTGAAGGCCACATTTGAAGTGGGGCTCAGGCAAGGGGCAGGCGACTGTCTCCCAGCTGCCCTGCATCAGGTGGGTCAAGGGGCTGTGAGGAGCCACCCCGCCATGTGTGTCTTGGTGGATTCTCACCTGGGCCCAAAGGTGCCTTCCTGCGGCCAGGTGCAGCTCCTGCCTTACTGGGTTCCTCCAGCAGACACCTCTGGCTCTCACCAGGGGCCAGAATTTCTGCTCCTGGGCTGTAACCTATGTGTGGGGGCCCCAGGGTGTGTGTGTGCCTGTGCATGTGTGATATGAAAGCACTTTGGAGCCCTCCCTCGCTCTCAGAAGTGCTAGGTTTTTCTCACAGTGGTTTTGCTGTGCCTAACCATTTCCTCTTCCCAGACAAGGGCTGTGAACAGAAAAATTTGATCATGTCACTTTCCTGCTTATGTCCTCCACGCAGCCAGACCCTCAGATGTAGAAAGGGCTGGAGGACTGGGCACTCTTCACCTGCTAGGTGTGCACCTGGGTCTGGGGGGCGAACAGGGTGTCAAGGGGCTGAGGTCCCGATGGGTATCATGGGCCAGGCAGGCATTGCTGTTAGGACCCCACCACGGTCCTGCTCTCTGTCTTTTGCCACCTCTCATCTCTGGCTCTCTCGGTCTGATTTCTCCCTATCTCTCCGTCTGTCTCCGTGTCTCCTTCTCTCCTCCCATCCCTATCACTTCCCTGCTTCTGCACCAGTGGGTTCCCCTATGTTTGGCCCCATTTCTGCCTCCCACCGACCTCCATCCACCCTTTAATAGTTTCCACCTTTCTCCTCCCTCAGAATAATTTTCTGCCTTAGTAGCCGGAGTTAGTTTTTAAAACAAAAACCACCCAAACCTAAAAACACTCTTATCAAGAAATTTTAATTACACCCATATTATAAAGAAACATTTAAAGTTGGATAAAGAGAGAAAAAAATGAATAAGTCCTTCATCCTCACTCAGCCGCTGTGGTCAATTTCAATTATTTCCTTTCAGTCTTTCAAACATAAATTAAAAAACACATCATCCTCAACTGTGATTTTATGTTCTGCTTTTTTATCTCAATAATAAACCCCCTTCAGTGGCTTCCAATCTCAGAGCAAAAACCAAAGCACCTTTAACCAAGGCACCTTTATGCCAGCCTGCAAGGCCCAGCACCGGTATCTACCGGCTCTGCGTCCCTCTGGGAACCTTCCTGAACTGCTTCTTTCCCCTCCCAGGGCCTCCTCCTTCCTCTCTTCTCCCTGTCACCCCACTCCAGCTACAGTGGCATCCTCCATCCTCACTTTCCTGAGCCTTCCATGCCTGTGCTCACACCTCCCCTCAGGCCTTCACACTGGCTATTCCCTCTTCCTGGAATCTCAAAAGTTTGCACGGATCACTCTTCTCTTCCTTGAAGGCTTTACCCAACGATCACATTCTCTGTCAAGTCCACCATGATCACCCCCTAAATGTCAGTTTCCTCACCTTTTCAACCTTTACTCAAGTTCTCACTATGACAACCATGTTGCAAAACCACCCTACACACACATGAGACAGAGCCCTTTACCCGTGATTTTCTCACCCCTGGTTAGACATTTTGGTTGAAGGGAAAATGTTGGGCTTAAAGGTGTGCACGTTTCGAATTTCTGTGGAATTGCCACATTGCCCTTTAGTTGGGTTTCACCAATGACTACTTCCACCAGTGTCGTAGGAGAGTGCTTTCTCCTCTAATATGCCTTTATATTTTTGCCAAATTTTTAAGCAAAATGTATCTTGTTGTTGTTCTAACTTGCATTTTCCTAATTAGAACAACACAAGACATCTTTTCATATGCTTATTAGATGTTTTTATTTCTTCTGTAAACTCTCTTTTTCTTGTCTTCTGCCCATTTTACTACCCGGTTCTTGGTTTCTTCTGTTGATTTGTAGGAGCTCTTTACACACTGTGGATCTATTTAGCCAGGGTGGATTTTACATTTATTACCCAAGAGTAGGTTGCAGGGAGTCTTCACTTCCACACTACCACTTCCTCTGGATCGAAGATCCCACCCTCTGGTTTGGGAGGTTAATAAATGTCGTGGGATCAGGGAAGGCATTAATAGGAATACATGTGGATGGGGCTCCTCAACAAAATCTCAGGACACAAGTGGGCATCCTGCCTGCTGAGCACTCCAGACAGCTGTCACTGAAGGCGCTAGTCAGAGAGCGAAGGGTTCAATGGCTAATGTGGCTTTTCCAAGGTCATTTACTGAGTGGCCACAGAGGGACTGCAGGGGTGGCCCAGCCCCCCAGCAGTGATGATGGAGGTGGCTGAGCTGTCTCTGGGCACTGGCTCTACTCCCCTCCTGGTGGTCCTGCGGGTCTATTCGCTCATCCCAACTCCCCACCCACCTCAAGGTCACACCTCCTTTCTCCCAGCCGGTGACCCATTTACTTCCCCAGGGGGTAGCACACAGTCTGAGTCTTTGTGTTCTATAGTTAAGCCATGAATTTTCCCTCCAGCTTTCCTCAAGACTTTCCTTTTTGATTTTCAAGTGCGTTTTCTTTTCTCAGTAAAAAAAAAAAAGAAGCTTCTTGCAAATCAAAGACTTTGCCTTTCTTGAAAGTGTGGTTTCTGATGTGGGCTTCAGGAGACTATCCTGGAAGTTAAAAAAACAATAACATCTAAACACTGACTGTTTTTCTCTCTTTATATTCTTGTTATGAAAGCACTAATTCTCCCGGAGGTAAAGTGAAATCTCTGATTGATGTGAGGAAGTGGGAAAAATGAAAGCAAAATGGTTATTATTTCAAGATACGTTCTTGTTGCCTTCCTGAGTATCTATCTGCGGAGGGTTTGCCCTTTCTGTCTTGTACTCAGTTTTTAACTCTGTTCTAGTCTTCTGTCATTCAGAAGCTCATGGCTTTTATGTAGTCAAATCTACCCACCTGTCTTACTTTTCTTCTAATGCTTTTATGGGGTTTTGTTTTTTATATCTAGTTCTTTAAATCAAAGGGATTTTGTATGTGTGTCTGGTGTGAGGTAGAGTTCAAATTTTACCTTTTTTTCTCAAATTGGAGAGCCGTTTGTCCCAATGCCATTTATTAAACCGTCTATCTTTCCCTGGTGGATTTGCAGTGAGACACTGGTGAGAAATAGATAGATAGAACTTATATTGTTTTAGCAGTTATTTTTATTTCTGGCTTGACATCCTCCTAATTTTTTTTCATTAACGATGTTTTTTTCTTGTGGTGAAAGGTAGGGGGAGATTACTGTTTGATAGATACAGAGTTTCAGTTTAAAATGATGAAAAATTTCTGGAGCTGGACAGTGGTGATGGCTACATAACCATAACCATGTGAATGTATTCAGTACCACTGAACTGTGCACCAAAAATGGTTAAAACGGTAAATGTTATATTATGCATATTTTACCACAATACAAAATACTAAAAGTTTTTTCTTGGATATTCTATTCTTATGCACTTTCTTTGTGTTTATTCCTTTCAGATTAACTTGAGATTCAGCTTGTCAAATTCCATAAGATATGCCTTTGATATTTTGATTGGAATCATATGAAATTTATAGATTATTTGGGGGGAACTGACATCTTTACCATACCGAGTTTTTCCATCTAGGAGAATGATATGTCTTTCCATTTATTCAGGTCTCCTTTTATTCCCTTCAATACAGTTTTATAATTTTATTCCTGTCAGTTTATTCCGAGACATGTGATGGTTTGCAATGCTCCTGTGAGGATGGCTCAGGGGCTGTTACTCAGGTCTGTCCCCAACCCAGCCCCCAGGACACATGACTGCCTCTAAAAGACACCTGGGACAAGTACAAACAGCAGGGATCATTTCACCAAAGCCTCTGCTACAGGCAGCAGGTGGATTCAAGCAAGAGGTCTGACAGCCGGAGAGAGGAGAGAAGCTGAACTGAGCCGAAGAAGCTGGCAAGGTCAAGATGAAGGACCTCCAGGATCAGAGAAACCTGAGTTTATCAACAAATGGGTCAGGAGGAGGGAGAACCCAAGATGTGGGAGATCAGGGCTGATCCTCTACATTAATACTAATGCAGCTAAAAGGCATCTTATCTTTTTCTTTCTTTCTTTTTTTGGAGACCAAGTCTCACTTTGTTGTCCTCAGTAGAGTGCCGTGGTGTTACAGCTCACAGCAACCTCAAACTCTTGAGCTTAAGAGATTCTCTTGTGGGTGGCGCCTGTGGCTCAAGGAGTAGAGCGCCAGCACCATATACCCGGGGTGGGAGGTTCAAGCCTGGCCCCGGCCAAAACTGCAAAAAAAAAAAAAAGAGATTCTCTTGGGCAGCACCTGTGGCTCAATGTGTAGGGCACTGGCTCCATATACCCAGGGTGGTGGGTTCAAACCTGGCCCCAGCCAAACCGCAACAATAACAACAACAACAACAACAACAACAAAAATAGTGGGACGTTGTGGCAGACACCTGTAGTCCCAGCTGCTCCGGAGGCTGAGGTAAGAGGAGTTGGAGGTTGCTGGGAGCTGTGATGCCACAGCACTCTACCGAGGGTGATAAAATGAGACTGTCCCTAAAAAAAAAAAAAGAGAGGTACAGATGAAACCTACTAAATCCAGAATACAAACGTCTTTATACAAAAACTAAGAAAATGCCATGAAGGCTATGTTAAACAGTTTGATGAAAATATTTCAGATTGTTTATGAAGCCAGCACATTGTAGCCCATGATAGCACTAATGTACACAGCTATGATTTAATAAAAAAAGAAAAATGCTAAAAAAAAAAAAAAAAAGAGAGAGAGAGAGAGAGAGAGATTCTCTAGCCTCGCCTCCCAAGTAGCTGGGACTACAGGTGTGCATCATAATGCCTGGCTATTTTTTTGTCTGTTTGTTTGTTTAGCAGGCCCGGGCCAGGTTCAAACCCACAAGGCCCAGTGCATGTGGCTGGTGCCCTAACCACTGAGCTACGGGTGCCGAGCCACATCTTTTCTTTTGTGCTACAGAACAGATTGTGGCTTTGGAGCTAGGAGACCCAAGTTTGAACCCTGTGCCTGTCACTCACAGTGTGAGTTATTTAGCTGGCGAGGACACTAGAAAACCCAGTGTCCTTACCAGCAAAATAAGAGTGAGTTCTAATTATATATTTAATTGTTTAATTATTTGTCTGCCTCCCTCTGGACTATAGCTCCTCAAGGACAGGGACCATGTGGCTTTAATTCATTAATGTGCAGGGCTGCTGCCAGCCTAAGCAGTGCTTTTCAGGGAATTAGAAAAAGGCATCCTTTTGGACAGATGCAGCTCTTTGAGTCCACGGCTTGTTGAAAAGTCCCTGGGCTGGATCTTGGCCCCTACTTGTCCTGGGCCGGGTGCCCTTGCGCCAGAGCAGTCTGCCCTGGCATGTCTACCCAGGACTTAGCACAGGCTGACATCTGAGAGGTGCTAAAGAAACGTAATGAGCAAACAGGTGATTGGACATGGAGGCTTAGCGAGAGAGAAAGATGAGCAACATATTTCTGGAAGCCCTTGATGCTCAAAAAGAAATCTCCTGCTTCCAGGTGCAGAATAACATGGACTTTTCCAAGGGCTTTATTTCATGTATGTCTGCAAAGGCCAGAGGTGGTGTCATCCACTAGCACCTAGGCTGGGACCCCTAAAGGAAGGGGCCAATCTGATGATACGGACGCCCACTTTGCATAGGCCTGGGGAGCTGCCATGAAGCATTCTCCTTCTGGGAGGTGGGAGCCTGACTTGGTAACAAAGCCTTGAGTTGCCTAGAGAAGTGGGACCTGGGAGGCTCTCTGAGGAGGGAAAGAGCGTGGAAATATGAAGATGAGGAGCACCCAGCTCTGAGAAGAGCAGAGAAGAGCAGGGTAAGGGGGTGAAGGTGCAAAGTTTTGGGGGCTGGACAGAGGTTGCTTGGCCCGTTCAAAAAGAATGACATTGGTCAAAAAGGCTGGTACTCCATGTATCACTTCATAGCACCTTCACCAATTAGGAGCTCTTTGGGATTTCCTGCAATGGACCCCCTCTTTGTGAACTTTGCGACGTTTGAATAACTGAGACACACCCACGGCACCTCTGTGCCCACCAGCACGTACTTCATCGTTGTACAGGGCCAGCCTAGGGGTTGATAGACTCATCCTATGAAATAAATAAGAATCCCAGCTCCACTGGGTGTTGCCTGCAGACTTTGTCAATTCCTCCCTGTTTCCTTCTCCATCTGTAAAATGGGAATAAGAATACCGACCTTGCAGAGTTCGGGGGAAGATTCTGCCTTCAATACCAAAGGCATATCATGTAAGAACAAAGGAAAGACAACTAAGAACTCCATGGAAAATATATAGATGCAGAAGGAAAGAAACACAGACACAGACTCCTTGACTCAGTAATAACAAATATTTCGATGGTCACAGTAATCCTTAAGCTTCTAATTTCTTCTTGTCTTTCTGTGTTGAAAGCCCAGTGTCCAATATCACTCATCCTGTCCTAACCCTGAAACTTCAGGGCTCCCCTGCTCATCCTGTTTGAAATGTACAGCTGGGCAAGGTGGCTCACACCTGTAATTTTAGCACTCTGGGAGGCCAAGGTGGGAGGAGTTTGAGCTTAGGAGTTTGAGACCAGCCTGAGCAAGAGAGAGATGCTGTCTCCACTAAAAATAGAAAAACTATCCAGGTATGATGGCTCATGCCTGTAGGCCCAGCTACTTGGGAGGCTAAGGCAGGAGGATCACTTGAGCCCAAGAATTTGAGGTTGCTGTGAGCTATGAGAAAGCCCCAGACAACAGAGTGAGACTTTGTCTCAAAAAATAATAATAATAATAAAAGAAAAGAAAAAGAAAAAGAGAAATATCGGGATATTACAGGGCACACCTTTGTTGATATCTTGACTTCTGCCTTGGCATATCTGTTATCTGTTTGATGCCTTCGCTCCTGCCGGCCCGCCTTTGCACCTGCTCTTTTCTTTGCCTGGGATTCCCTTCCTCTCGGTTCCTCCAATTCATCTTTCAAAGAGTAACTCAGCTGATCAAGGAAGCTGCCCTCTCCCCCTCTTTTACAGTCCCAGACACAGAGCCCAATACCTCCTCAGATCTTTAAGTATCTGTTGAACAAATACATAAATGAACCTCTAACTAAAACTCTGGGTCACCATAATGAAAATAGTCCTGTTCTTCCAACGAACCCAGACTGCGCTGCTGTTTCAGCCTGCAAACTTCCCACACATGTTCAAAAATTTTGCCTTTAGCCTTTATGCTGGAAAATGGTTTGGCTGAAAATAAAATTCTTGAGTCACACTTTCCTTCCTTTGTAGGTGTTGCTGTATTGTATTCTAATACTAGAAGCTGCCATGAAGTCAGAGGCCAGCCTGGTATTTTTCTCTTATAAGTAAGTGACTTTTTCTTTGTCCAGACGCTCAGAGTTCTTTCTTTAACTTGAAAATTTAACAGTGTTGTATTAGAATATATTTTGATATTGCTTATTCTGAACCAATTTTTCTGTGTCTCATTAACTTTCTTTCTTTCTTTTTTTTTTTTTTTTGAGTCTGAGTCTCATTTTGTCACCCTCAGTAGAGAGCTGTGGTATCATAGCTCACAGCAAACTCAAACTCTGGGGCTCAAGTGATTCTCTTGCTTCAACCTCCCAAGTAACTGGAATAATAGGCACCTGCCACAACGCCCAGCTATTTTTAGAGAAAATGTCTTACTCTGGCTCTGGCTTCTCTTGAACCTGTGAGCTCAGGCAATCTACTGACCTCAGCCTCCCAGAGTGCTAGGATTATAGGCGTTAGCCATCACGCCTGGCCTCTCATTAACTTTTCAATCAGTTTCCTTTTTTCTAAAACAACTTATTTTATTTTATTTTATTTTTTGGAGACAGAGTGTCTCTTGGCCACCATTTGTAGAGTGCCATGGTGTCATTGCTCACAGCAAACTCAAACTCTTGGGCTCAAGTGATCCTCCTGCCTCAGCCTCCCAAGTGGCTGGGACTATAGGTGCCATAAACCTGGCTAGTTTTTAGAGATAGGGTCTCGCTCTTGCTCAGGCTGGTCTCAAACTCCTAAACTCAAGCAGTCCATCCACCCTGGTCTCCCAGTTTGCTAGGATTACAGGCACCAGCCACTGGGTCTGGCTAAAACATCTTTTGGTATAATTATATCTTAGAATATTTGCCTGATGCCATTCTTTTTCTTCAGAGACTCTTGAGATGTGTGTATGGTCTCTCTTCCTCATTTCTTTTATTATTTAAACTTTACACAAATTATTTTCATTAATTTTTTCTTATTTTCCTGTATGTTTCAGCAGAGTTTGTTCTCTTTTATGCTACTTTCACTTTGATTTTCATTTCTGTGATACTGTCATTTCTTTTTGCTTTTTCCTAAACCCCAACAGCTTGTATTTTATTTTATTGCCTTTTATTAACTTGCTGTTATTTCTGTGAGTTCTTATATCTCTTCTCTGTACTCTTTTATTTATTTATTTATTTATTTATTTATTTATTTTTTATTAAATCATAGCTGTGTATCTTCTCTGAACTCTTGGTTTGTACAAATAAATGCTTCATTGAGGTTTTTTTTGTTTGGTTTTGCTTTGTTTTTATTCTCGTAAATGTTCTTTGGAGTTTTTTGTTGGTGGTGGTTGGGTTGTTTTCATTTCTTTTCTTGTTCTTGCCTTCTTTTTGTTTCTTATATCTGTGTACAGAGCTCGAGAGGGTTTATTTTTGGTTGCTAATATTCATTCAAATGATGCAAATTTTCCCTGGACCAGCTATTTACAAGAGGTTCCTGTTGGAGAAGGGCCAGAAGTATTTAGAGTCTGGCTCAGTGTTGTGTAAGAGTTTTTGGAGCTGGGGCGGTGCCTGTGGCTCAGTGGGCAGGGCGCCAGCCCCATATACTGAGGGTAGCAGGTTCAAATCCTACCCCGGCCAAACTGCAACAGAAAAATAGCCAGGCATCGTGGTGGGCACCTGTAGTCCCAGCTGCTAGGGAGGTTGAGGCAAGAGAATCGCCTAAGCCCAGGAGTTGGAGGTTGCTGTGAGCTGTGATGCCATAGCACTCTACCAAGGGTAATAGAGTGAGACTCTGTCTCTGAAGAAAAAAAAAAGAGTTTTTGGAGCCTTTACTTCTCCACAGCTAATGGAGATGGAGCCTTTCACTCTGTTGTCCAGGCTGGACACAGTGAAGCACACTATAGCTTCGAACTCCTGGGATTAAGTGAACCTCTGTGCTCAGCCTCTCAAGTGACTAGCACAGGCCACAATGCCTGGCTAATTTTTATTTTTATTTTTTTAGAGATGGGGCCTTGCTATATTGCCTAGGCTGATCTCAAACTCCTGTCCTCAAGTGATCCTCCCACCTTGGCCTCCCAAAGTGCTGGTATTACAGGTGTGAGCCACCGTGCCTGGCTTTGTGGTGGTTCTTTTTTTTTTTTTTTTTTTTTTGAGACAGAGCCTCAAGCTGTTGCCCTGGGTAGGGTGCTGTGGCATCACAGCTCACAGCAACCTCCAACTTCTGGGCTTAAGTGATTCTCTTGCTTTAGCCTCCCAAGTAGTTAGGACTATAGGCACCCGCCACAATGCCCGGCTGTTTTTTGGTTGTAGTTGTCATTGTTGTTTGGCAGGCCCAGGCTGGATTCGAACCCACCAGCTTTGGTGTATGTGGCTGGCGCCTTAGCCTCTTGAGCTATAGGCACTGAGCCTGTGGTGGTTCTTAATTCAGCCTCAACTCCTCTGTCTCATGAAACCAAACAGGTCTAGGGAAGCTGCTGACAGCAGCCTCTTCCCTACACGTTCCATTTCTCTTGCAAGCTCCCCTCCCATCTCCTTTGAGATGTGCAGTGTCTATTTCTTCTTGAACTGCTTTCTGAGCTCCCCTGCTTTTATTTGCCCTTTCCCAGATTTTATTTCAGATTTCTCCTAGCTTCCTTGTGCCCTTCTTTTTGTTTTCTGAGAAGACAAATGGGAAAGTGCCAACTTTATGGTTTTCAAACAAGAAATTCCAGCATGATCGGGAATCCAACACATCTCTCCTCTTCAGCAGCTTCACGTTGTCACCATTGTGGCTTGCCAGCTCTGTGTGACCAGCCTCTGTTGACCTCATGGCCTTGTTTTCAATGTGGCACTTTGGCCACAGCGCCTCTTTCATTTCATCTCCTTGGAAGCTCTCAATTGTTCCTGCCTTGAGGCTTCCACCCATGCCATTTCCTCTTCTGCTCTCTGCCTGGCTGACGCCTATTCAACCTCCAGTTCTCAGCTGAAAAAGGAGGTCTCAGTTCACCTCCCCAGGGAGACCTCCCTGACTTCCCAGACGAAGCTCAGTAACCCTGTCGAATGCTCCCGGGACCCTATACCTTTCTGGCACACAGAGTCAGGACACGTTTCCACCCAAAGAAGGACCCTGAGCACTCCATCAGCCACACGGCCTTGCTCAGGGTGAAAGACAATTCCCATCTATCTGGATTTTCAACATACAGGCACCAGTGCTGGGATCCCCATGGCAGAGATAACTAGAGATCCTGGGATAGAAGGAGAGTCTTGGTGAGGAGAGTGGAAGAAAGGCCAGGTGCCTCCTTGCAGACTTTAAAAAAAATTTTTTTATTTTTACATATACATGTGTTTATTAGGTTTCCACTTTTTGCCTTCACAAAATTAAAAAGGCTTAAAATTTAACAACAATAACAGTGTTTATGATAAGAATTAGAAACAAAAACCTTGTAAAGAATGAACGAAGATAAATATGTTCAGAAAAGAAATCAGACGATTGCTGCAACACCTGCAGACTTTAAATCCAGTGAAGAGGGACAGACTACCTGGCAGGACTGTGTTCTGATAACTGGGCAAATCCATGGGTGATGGCCAATGGCTGGGTGGAGGTCTGTGGAGGAAGCGGGCTCAATCGCCTTCCAGAGACAGCTTTGGTTTTTCTTTTAATCGTGTTTCAATTGTGCATTTGACATTTAAACAGCACTAAAGACAATGTTTAAAAAGAAAGACAAGTCACTGGACCCCATCCATCTTACACATCTGAACTGGAAAGAGCACCAGACTCAGAGCAGGTTTGGCAGCCTCTGTGCCCAGGACTGCCTGTGCCACTGTGGGCAGGTTCCCTGGCCCCTCTCTACACCCTAGCTGCCTCACCTGTAAAGCAGACAACGCCTCCCTCCTGGGGATTTGAGGGGAGATTGGGGAATTATGTGAGATAAGGCATGTGTAAGCCCTTGGGGTATGGTAGGCAGTAAGTAAGTTTCTCTTTTTTATCAAGGCAACTGTTTTCTTTTTTCTAGTATTCTCTGCCAAGCTTTTATCAAGTCCAGATGAACACTTTGCACGCTGTGATCATGCTTTAAGTTTAATTTAGCAGTCTGTTTGTAAGCACACTGTATCATAAGCACTATTTCAACATTTTCATAATTATTTAATGGTGGAACACCATGCCATTGAACCAATAGATCATTATTTATGTAACCATTCTTCTGCTATTGGACATTTTTGGAGTCGTAAGTAATTGTGTATTGAATTCTGTATTCTATGTTATTTTGCCATCATTTTTATCTCATTAGTTGAAGGTGGACTATTCTCCTATGTTTACTTACTCCTTGAATGGCCTGCTCATGACCTTTGTACGGACATCTCTTAGCAACTCAGATATTTTTTATTGATGTATGTGAAGTATTTACATAATGTAGACATTAGCCATTTGCCATTTTCCCCATTCCCAAGTGATATTTCAATTTTAGTTATTTTTCTATTATACAAATGCTAATTTTTTTTCTTTTTTTTTTTGAGACAGAGTCTTATTTTGTCACCCTTCGTAGAGTGCTATGGCATCATAGCTCACAGCAACCTCAAACTCTTAGGCTCAAGTGATTCTCTTACCTCAGCCTCCCAAGTAGCTGGGACTACAGGCTCCCCCCACAATGCCGGGCTATTTTTAGAGCTGGGTCTGTCTCTTGCTCAGGGTGATCATGAACCTATGAGCTTGGGCAATCCACCCGCCTTGGCCTCCTGGAGTGCTAGAATTATAGGTATGAGCCACTGCACCGGCCCCAAACTCTAAATGTTCTATCTTTCCATGTTTGCATTTATGCAACATTATATGAAACGTCGGCTCTGGTGGCAGGTGCACGAAGAGGTACTGGGAGTAAAGGCCACCCTGGTTCCTGATTCCAGAAGGCCTCAGTTATGGATACAAACATGGAAAAAATTACAATGTGACTCTGGGGCCCAGCACAGGGGCTCACGCCTATAATGCTAGCACTCTGGGAGGCCGAGGCAGGTGGATTGCCTTAGCTCAGGAGTTCGAGACCAGCCTGAGCAAGAGCAAGACCCCATCTCTAAAAAATAGCTGGGTGTTGTGGTGAGAGCAAGCGCCTATAGTCCCAGCTACTTGGGAGACAGAGGTAAGAGAATCGCTTGAGCCCAAGAGTTTGAGGTTGCTGTGAGCTATGAAGCCATGCAACTCTACAAGGACAACAAAGTGGACTCAGTTGCAAAAAAATAAAATAAAATAAAAATATAATGTGACTCTGAAAAGTGCTAGAACAGTTAGAACTGCAATAGCGGCAGCTGGTTGAGCCCCTTGTCTGTGCCAGGTCCTGTTCTTAGAACTCCTATGTACTATCTCATTTAAACCTCACATGATCCGTTGGACTTAGCCACTATTTTTATCCCCACTTTATAGGTATGAAGATTGATCCTCAAAATGGTTACCTGACTTATCCAAGCTCTCACAGCTGGTAGAGCTGATTTGAAACCAGACAGTCATACTTCCGAGTTTGCCTTCATTTCTTTTTTTTTTTTTGAGACAGAACCTCAAGCTGTCACCCTGGGTAGAATGCCATGGCATCACAGCTCACAGCAACCTCCAATTCCTGGGCTCAAGCGAGTCTCCTGACTCTGCCTCCCAAGTACTGGGACCACAGGCGCCCGCCACAATGCCCGGCCATTTTTTGGTTGCAGCCGTCATTGTTGTTTGGTGGGCCCTGACTGGATTCGAACCCGCCAGCTCAGGGGTACGTGGCTGGAGCCTTAGCCTGTTGAGCCACAGGTGCTGAGCCAACCTTCATTTCTTTGTTTTTGTTTTTTCAGAGACAGGGCCTCACTTCATCATCCAGGCTGGAATACAGTGATGTGATCATAGATGACTGAAAACCCAAACTTTTGGGTTTAAATGATCTTCCTGCCCCAGTCTCCCAAGTAGCTGGGACTACAGGCATGAATCACCACACTTGGCTAATTTTTTTTTTTTTTCATAGAGACAGTCTTGTTATGTTGCCGAGGCTGGCCTCCTGAACTCCTGGCCTCAAGTGATCCTCCTGCCTCCACCTCCCAGAGTGCTAGGATTATAGGCATGAGCCACCAAATGTGGCTAGGAACCTACCTTTTTTTCTTTTAGAGACAGAGTCTCACTCTGTTGCCCTGGGATTGAGTTCTATGGCTTCATAGCTCACAGCAACCTCAAACTCTTGGGCTCAAGCGATCCCCTCGTCTTAGCCTCATAAGTAGCTGGGGACTACAGGTGCCTGCCACTATACCCAGCTAGTTTTTCTATTTTTAGTAGAGACGGGATCTTGCTGTAGCTCAGGCTGGTCTGCAACTCCTGAGTTTAAGCAATCCACCTGTCTCAGCCTTCCAGAGTAGTAGAATTACAGGCGTGAGCCACCACACCTGGCCCCAGAACCTGCCTTCTAATTACTGTATGAAACCAGCTCCCCGGGGCAAGGATGTAGAGGTGGTGGCAATAGTGGGGTGTAGGTCTGGAGCTGTACATTAAGGAAAGCCTCCACGAGGAGGTAAGTACTGTACTCAAAGCTGAGTACTGAAATGTAAAGACAACTTCCCCATCGGGAAGGGGTAGTGGAGGAACAGACTTTCCATGAAGGAGGAGCTGCTTTCCCAAAGGCCTGGGGAAAGAGCCCTTTGAGAGGCTGTAAGTTGGCCAGATGCTTCTGTTATTATGTACATTTTCTTTATCTGTTTGTTCATCACAGTCTCTGTGTTAGGTGCTGGAGATACAGTGATGAATGAGACATTCAAGATATCTGTCTGCATGGAGTTTAGAGTCTGGGAAAAACAGACCGGAAGGAAGATGTTCTGAATGCTTATCATTCATCACTGCGGAATGACTTTTTAAATTCCTGTCTACGTTTTGGACTCCTGATATCTTAGCTAAACCACTCTTCCTTGCAGCTGTTGGACCCAAATCGGGGTCCAGCTAGGATGGGCACCCCCAAGGAAACAGTCACCAACTCTCCAGTCGATGCAAAAGCTAGAGGTAGTTTATTTCTGACGCGTCAGGGTCCCTCAGCCGCTCGGGGGAAGGACCCCGTTTGCCTGTTACAGGCTGGTTTTTAAACTTTAAAATCACAAGAACAGGGGGTAGTAAAGGGTGATGGGGTTGTGGTGTGAGGGGTCGTGGGGCGTATAGATTGGTCGGGCTAGTTGCCGGGGCCAAACCCCAAGCGGTGGAACTCAGGATTGGTGGGGCTCATTGCCGGGGCCAATCCGCAAGGGGGCGGAGGATGGGAGAGGCTGCCAAACAGGATGCAGGCTGTTAAAGTAGGGCCAGGTGTTTTAGAAAAAGGGGGGTTACTTCAACAGCAACCTCCAATTCCTGGGCTCAAGTGAGTCTCCTGCCACCGCCTCCCAAGTAGCTGGGTCTACAGTCACCTGCCACAAAGCCTGGCCATTTTTTGGTTGCATCCGTCATTGTTGTTTGGCGGGTCCAGGCTGGATTCGAACCCACCAGCTCAGGTGTATGTG
>CAUYON010001467.1:0-22653 GCA_963573935.1 Arctocebus calabarensis
GTTGGAAAGTCCTCGGGTGATTGGTCCAGTTAAAGAGGTACCCAATCAATTGTCCCAGCCAGTATCAACCTCAAATCAAAGAGTTGAAAGTCTCTGGCGACTAGACAGCTGAAGTCTGCTGGCAGCTTTAGTATAACTCACTCCAGTATTCTGTGGGCTCAGGAGGCCCCCCCAAGCCAGTAAATTAGCCTGGGAAGGTTAATGCCTCTTTCCCCACTTTGCCCCTCTGTCACACCCAGTGTCTGGTAATCCTGCAGGGTTGTGGTCTAGTTCGCTCCAATGAGCAGATGCTCTAGAGGTTAGCACCTGCCTAGGTCACACGGGGCTCTGTGGCTCCTCAGCCAGTCCACCAGTTGTGTCAGTGTTGGCAGGGGGGGAGGTGAGGCCTAATAACCTGGGTACTTGATGGGGGCTGAGGCGATTCACTCAATTCCAGCCCTGATTGATGTAAAGTAGATGAAAAAGCTGATAGAACAGAACAAGTTCGCAGAATTTCTGCCCTGTGGAGGAGACGCTGGGCTGCTAATAGTCCTGACTTATTCTGCGAGCTTTAGCCCTTTGTCTCCGTTGTCATTCCCTGAGGGCCAGGTGTGGCCGAAATTTAGCAAAGCCAGCCGGCCAGCCGCTTTTCAGCTTATTCTCACCTCTCTCAAGCCGGGAGAATGGCACAGATCAGCGGCAACCCACGCCCTGTCCACACCCCTCAAGAAAGTGTTCAAGAATCTGGACTCCGTGGGGGACAGACCTCCAAACCTCAGGGTGAGAGTGGAGGGGAGTGCCGGGACTTCCAACTTGCAGGTAGAGAATATATACAGTTTTATACAGCTTTTTATGCCTGGCAGGAGAGTGCCGCGGCACAGGGGAAGGAGGTCTGGTTTTTAGAGGGTCTCTCCCGTGGGGTAGAGTGGGAGGACATCTGAACTCTGCTCGCTTGTTTGTATGGAGGTATGGCGTATACTGCGAGCTGTTCTCTTGGGGGAGGGGACTCCTGTCTGCTTGGTGATGTGCTCTATACCTTTTATTTGTATCCTTGGGGTTGTAGGTCACTCCCGCAGGGTTGATGTGCGTTCCTCAACCTTGTCTCTTGGCTCAGCTCCAAACCGTTGGCTTTCTCGCTAAATTTCTGTCCTTTAACTCTGCTTCTGGACAGGAGCGTCTGCAGAAAGCTGGCTACAGACCACCATCTTGGCTCCTCCCCCTCTCATTTTTTCTTTTTTGGAAATATTTAAATGTGGTTTATAGAATAGCAGAAATATTCTGAAGAGCCATTTATTTCTTAAGCAAGCTTTTTTTGTCAGAGGGAAATATTTTATAATTCCAGGTTTGTCCCAAGTTTCTTTCATGCGTGTTTAAGTAACTCTTTTTTGTTGGCTTTGTTATTCATCACAAGCTCAAAACTGTTTTAAAATTGCATTATTTTTTAGTGACTGATAAATCCTTTATCAGGGAGAAGAGGATGTGGGTGGATAAACATTAAAACTGGCCTGATAACAGAATAAATTCACAGAGATAGAAAGAAGGGAAAATATATGTATGTATTTTTAACAGAGATCTATTTAGTGAAAAAAAAAGATAAAGGATGGTGTTCCCCTTTACCAAAAGGGACTCTATTTGGAATATATTCTTATAGCAGTCTCAAGATATGTGGAGATGGTGTAACTATTTAACACACAATTTTGGAGCATTTCTGGAAGCATATCTGGGGCCATACTACTTGGAGAGGGGGAGAGAGAGAGAGAGAGATAAAGAGAGAGGGAGGGAAAGAAATCACAAATGCAAACTTAATTAAAGACGAGAACTTCCTTTCAAGAAACTTACCATTTAGTCAGATAAAATGTGCACACAAAAAATGTGTTTGTATTTGAAAATTCCACAAAATGCTAAACAGAATTACCACTGCAATTCCATTGCTAGGTATATACCCCAAAGAAGTGAAAACAGATATTCAAGCAAATCCATATAGTCACATGTTCATAACAGAGCTAGTCGCAATGGCCAAAAGGTGGAAAGTATCCAGATGTCCATTGGAGGATGAGTGGGTCCTATATATCACAAATGTGGTTTATATAAGCCATGGAATATTGTCAGCCTTATAAAGGAATGAAGTCCTGATATGCTGTATAACTTGATGAACTTCCAACACACAATAGGAATTGGAAGAAGCCAAATGCAAAAGGCTTCATATTGTATGATTTCACTTATATGAAATATTCAGAACAGAAAGATCCACAGAGACTGAATGCTGCCAGGGACTGCAGGGAAGGGGGGGTTACTTTGGAGTAAAGGAAATGTTTTACAACTCGTTAGAGGCGGCATTCGCAGAATGAAGCAAATGCCACTGAATTGTACACTCTACAATAGTTTTATGTTATGTAGATTTGCCTCAATAAATAATTTAAGGTATAGCCATGTGTCCATATTATTTGAAAATACATAGACATAAAAATGCCTGATTAAACAAATGAAAAATTCACAAGTATTTGTTTTTAGGACAGAAGATTGGAGCTTTAGGATGAGGAGTGGGGCAGTGTCATGGCATTTTTGCTTTAAACTTTGCAGTAATATTTCAATTATAAACCATGTGTGCCACTTGATAATAAAATTCATTAAAACATTTCAGAAAGTATTTGCCAAGATTTTACAATACTATAGGCAAATAACAAAATGTCTAAATCTTGGAGAAACGTTGAGTAAAAAAATTAGTATTGAGCATTTCCTTTTTGTTTGTTTGTTTTAAGCAGGACTTTCAAGGCTGAGTTGAATAGATTGATGGAATTAATGGGGATCTGGGGTGGATGGCAGAATGAGATAGAACATGCAGAGAGACTGGGCTGAGATTCAGCTTCACAGAAATGACTTCCCCAAAGATGAATGTAGAGGTAGTGGAAATCCAAAAATGAGTTACCTCCTGTCCATTCTGTTTTTCCATTTTATAATTGGTTAAATAAAAAGGGTGTTAGAACTACTGTAAGAATAGTCTGCCCTGGGATAGGAAAAAACCTTCTGAAATTTCATCAATAAAAATTCAATATAAGTATATTAACTACTTAAAGCCTAGAATTATTCCACTAACATTCATAGGTCACCCATATGGAAGAGGCTTTGGTCCCCTAAGGGATGAAAAATCTAAGTCTCAGTTTTTGCCTAGGAAATTAAATGAAAAGATATGAATTCCACTGACACCTTTATAACTTATCGAAAACCCTAAGAATCTTTTTGGATTGATGGAATTAATAATAGCTTCTACCTACCCAATTCTGTGGAGTCTTTTGTAGTCTTTAAGTCCTATTTTTTAAGGCCCATTAAAAAATCATTTTTAGAATCTGACATGTGAGAACTTCATAAAACTTTTGGGAAATTAGCCAATTTCCCAGAGTGAGTGCCCTTGAAAATTAGATGTAACTTCCAGAGAGTCTCAGGGAATTTCACATTGCTACTCATAATCAAAACCTTATGCCATCTTGACACTTCTGCCCAAGAAGTGTAGCCACTGGGCATAATGGAAAATGGGTTGAGCGTCCTGCCTCAAATATTATTTTAATTTAGTGTCTTAGAGCTGTTGACTTTCACCCAAGTGACTCTGATAAACCATGTGCATTGCACAGAATGTGGATAAAATAATAGGTAAAGCATTATAATCTATTGAAGTCAGGGTTATTGTTATAAATAACATTACTCCCACACACAACATGTGATGAATTTCTGCAATTTCTTTCACTGCTGGTATATACTACTCTTTGTCACTGCCTAACAAAGTGTAAGTATATAACACATATACTTGGTTACATAAACCAATCCCAACTAATAAAGGTAATTAAAAATGTCTTCTGAGCAACTTTATCATCAATATTAATAAACTGTTACAATTTTCCAGGAAGTTTTTCTAGGAAAATTTCCCTCATGTGGGAATCCTATCATTTGCCTTCTAAAACAATGGGAGAAATGAACAGAAACACACTTGTTCAGAGTTTAAAGGAAAGCAACCT
This sequence comes from Arctocebus calabarensis, assembly GCA_963573935.1. Taxonomy (NCBI): domain Eukaryota; kingdom Metazoa; phylum Chordata; class Mammalia; order Primates; family Lorisidae; genus Arctocebus; species Arctocebus calabarensis. The sequence continues at coordinate 3,987 of CAUYON010001467.1, forward strand.
AAATGCCTGAAGTTGAAACCCAGGTACTTTTGATTAAAATTCTGAGGTCTTTTTTTCCATTACAGGAGGTATACAAAGTATACCTATATTTTATGTTTTTTTTTTTTTTTTTTTTTTTTGGTTTATAACCAGATTTCCTATCTGTTTTTGCCTTTAAAAATATTTTGGTATTATAACCCAAGGGTCCATTAACAGATGAATGGATGAGGAAAATGTGCTATGTACACACAGCAAGGTACTACTCAGACTGAAAAAAGAAGGAAATGCTCAAGCGTGTTAGAACATGGATGAACCTTGAAAGCATCAAACTAAGGGAAGCAAGCCATATATATATATGATTCCATTTATATGGGATATAGACGTCACTCAAAGTGTTGAAACAGACTGTGTTATAGTCCATTGTTTCACTTCCAGGAAACACGGTTCACGGCGTCCTTTCTGATTCGTCTGTGCAAGCTTCAACTTGCTGGGCTTACTGTTGTTCTGAGGCTTCATTGGCTTCTGTCCATGGGGTACTCAGTTGGCGTCAGCTATGGAGCTGAGAAGACCGCACTTTTGCACGTTGATTTTCTATGATTTAAAAAGTGAGCTGAGGGAGTTTCAAAGCCTATAGCATTTGCAACAGGCTTTCAGGGACCTTACTCCTTCCTGTGAGATAATTTTTCAGAAGTTTCAAGAATGTAGAAGACAAACTTCACTGAAAGACCAGGAGAGGAGGGGTTATCCAGAGACTGTAGTGGCTACGGAAAGTATCACTGCTGTGAAAAAAAGGGCTTTCAAAAACAATCAAGTGACATTTAAGGACATCAAAGTGACATTACAGATTGGATAGCAAGCTGTGTCCAAATCCAAAATTTGAGTCAGGAAAGTTGCATCCTGATGGGTGCCTCACACTTTGACAGATGAGCCAAAGCACCTCCATGCTGGATGGTGGGTAGAAATGCTGGTTGGATTCAAGGGAGGCAAGTCGAAATGCGTTTCTGACATCGTTACTCTTGGTAAACCTGGATTTACCTGTTTGTTCCAGAGAATAAGCCTCAGTTGACAGTCTGGATTTCCCCCAATGAAAATTCACCAACAAAAATGAAATGGCCCTGAAGCATCAGAGAGAAGTGGTGGCAACTTCTCCAAAAGTGGTCAATCACATCACAACTGTTCCTCTGAAGGAACAAAGGAATGTCACTGCTCCGTGGTGCACAACAGTATACCTAACAAAAGTTTTTGAAAAGCAGCTTCAAGAATAGCAGCCAGCATAGGACTGCGGGGGGCCATGACAATGCATCTGCCCACACAGCCAGCATCGCTATTCAGGTCCTGGAGGCCACAGAGGTTAAACTTATGACTCATCCCCACTCCTGACCTGGCCCCGTGTGCTTATTTCCTTTTCCCTACAGTAAAATATCACACGTGAGGAAGAAGGTCCTCTAGCCCCAAAGAAGCTGTCCACTTGAAGAAAATGAGCAGAAAGAATGTTTTCAAAAATGGTATATAAGAATGTAAAGGTGTATAGAATGTCGTAGCAATTATTTTGAGAAAATGGGGTGATCAAAATGATTTTACACTTCTTAATTTTTGTATATCTCCAAACTTTCACAGTCTCCCCCTTATCTTCAGGAATCAAATTTATAGACAGAGCAATGGTTGCCAGGGGCTGGGAGAGGTGAGAAAGGGAAGTTATTGTTTAACCAGTACAGAGTTTCAGTTCTACAAGATATAAAGTGTCTCGTGGATGTACCCATGTGGGGATGGCAACAAGACATTAATGTGCTTAATGCTGCTGAACTGTACATTTAAAATTGGTTAAGATGATAAACTTCTTTATGTGTATTTACTACAATTTTAAAAATTAAACATTTTTGGTGTATATACACATATATATATATAAAAGGAATGGTTTTAGCCATTTTCCAGCAATTCTATCATGAACTCTTAGACTAGCATGGGAATTGTTCGGCATGTTAAAGGAAAAGAATCTTGCTAATGTATACTAATCATTTTAAAATTTAAATAATTTTGGGCAAAAATATTTTCTAGCTATATCTCACTTCTTAAATATAGTCAGCTTTTACTCTTAGTTTTCGGGGAGTGGGGGCATTCTTTGGAGTAATAGCAGATACGAAGCAGTCTGCTTCAGCTCTGTTACTGCATTTAATCCTCACCATTATCAGGGAGGAAACTTTTACCAGTGAGGAAACCGAGGCTCAAAGAAGTCAAGTACCTTGCTCCCAGTCATACAATGCTCAAGCCAGGATGCAGCTTTGTCTGTGTGATAAGGTGCCTTTTTGGACTTCAAATGAGAGAAATCCCACTTCAAACTAGCTCCAACAAAGAGATAATGTAATCCACATATTCCAGTTCGTGAGGGGCAGGCTTCGGGTCTTACATCTTGGGTCTAGCTGCCCCACTGCTCCTGTCTTGATTCTGCCCTACCCTGTGTGTTGACCTCATTTTAGACTTGCTGCAAAATGGCCCAAGTCATTCCTGAGTGTCATGGGCAGCCCTTTGATAGATTTTATCACACACTGCACTGGCCAGGATTGGTTCACATATCCGTCCTTTGACCAGTCACAGGCCAGCAGAAAGTGATGAATTTAAATTAGATTATGAGGCCAGATGGATTTTGAAGAGCCAGCTGCCATGATGATATTAGCCTGTCGAATTCTCCCAAAGCCCACCACTTCCTTAGGGCTGCTGATATTTTCCATCTGTTTCTGCACCGACTGGCCCTATGCCTCTGTGCCATTGGAATGATTGTATCTGGCTTCTTACAGCCTCCCTGGCTGTCACTGTGAGCTACCACTTCCGGTTTCTATTAGTGTGCTTGTTCCCAGCAGTATTCTTGTTATTTCTCTGATTATTTCATTATCTGCTGCTTAGCCACTATGCCCTGGGAAAATGAAAAAAACATCACCTTATTAGAGATTCGTTTCAAGATTTAAAAATAGACTAAGAAAAACCACCTAAGTCTTCATGCATGCAATTTGGAGCCCTTTTTACTGTTCAGATTCTTTCTTTCTTTTTTCTTTTCTTCTTCTTTTTTTTTTTTTGTATTTACTGTTTCATTCTCTATTTCCTAGTAGTTGAGATTGGTTCATGAGTAATGGCAATCCTTCTATGTTTTGCAAAGCTTTTATGACATTAGTAGAATTAGAATTCTGACCATTTTAAAAGATTTTTACCAAGAAATCATGATGGTTGCTTTGCTGCTGATTTATTATTTATTTATTTATTTATTTATTTATTTATTTATGTTAGAGATAGAGTCTCACTCTTGCTCAGGCTGATCTCAAGCTCCTGAGTTCAAGTGATCCTCCTGCCTTGTCCTCCCAGAGTGCTAAGATTACAGGCATGAGCCACTGTACCTGGCCACAGATTTTTTCAAAAAAGGAATTAAAATTGGTATATGAAAATGAATGCATTGATAAGCTTAAGTTCACATCTTATATTTTTGAAAAGATTCAATTATTCTTAGGTGTTTTTTCTTTCCAAAATGGTAAAAAATTCTATCACTTAAATGTTTAACTTTCCAATGCCATTTCTGTATATGAGTGTTTCGTTGGGTTATTAATTTTAATTTTTTCTTTCATGAATTTTAAATTCTCTTTAATGAGCAATTTTCTATATTTCTCATGCTTAATTTTTAAATCATACATTGCCTCTACCTTTATTCCTTTTTTTAAAAAAAGATGTTATCCAAGCTATTGATCACGATGGCATTAGATTGATCAATAGTGGAAGATAAGATTAAAAGATGGGCAAGGTTTTGATTGCCAGCCTGGACAATTTAGCAGATTCACTCAAATTTCACCCCTAAGAACCTCTAAAGGTAGAAGGCAATGAAGTCTCAATCCTATAATTTGAGCAGCTAGCTCTAAGTGGATCCAAAAGCCATCAAGATTTCTTTGAGCCCTTGTATTTCAACTTAAACGGTGATGTAAATTTTTCTTTAATATGTGTGTAATTAATTTGAGTTGTCATTGAGTGAACTGATGTACAGGGAAGACACGCCATGCTTATCTGATGAATGTGTCTTCATGTTGTCCCACATCCAGGAAGCCTTATAACCTTGTCCCTTTGTGAATGTTAAGACCTCCAATTCCAGTTCCGGCAGTTGCTACAAGCCATTGGGTCAGCCTTAGTTCTATACAGCAAATGATCTCATTGTTAGCACCCAATGGCTTATGACAATCTTCCTCACAAGGTGCTTACCCTCCTATCTGCGGTTCTCACAGATTCCCCTTCTCCTATGTCTTCACTTACCCAGTTTTTTTTCCCCATCATTTTTCTGCCCTTTTAAACTATATCTGGATTCTTGCTCTCCTGCCTCAGACCCTGTTCCAGTTGGCTCTGCCCATTCTGTGGAGCAGGACCTACCACTGAAGATTTTAATAAGACAGTGTGACCAATTCGGAATCTTCCTCCCAAAGTGGTCTGGGAGAAGGGTTAAGTGAGGAAGTACAGAGACGGACACCAGTGAGGCAGAAGGCAGAAGGCCAACGCAATTTGATGCTGTTTTTAAGCACAGCACAGAGACCATGCCCTGGGTCTTGAATTATACTGTTTTCCCCCTCTTTAGTTTAAAGACAGTGGGCGAATGTTGATTCATGTGAAATTTTTAAAGTTTCACATTATGATTGCACTCATGTATCAGATCCATGAGAATAAGGCATAATTAAGTATAACACAGCAAATGATCTGGTTGCCCTCTTCCTGCTAAGTAGAATGAAATACAAAACGCTGTAGTTAATGGAATAATTAATGTCTACCACTGATTAGAGCAAATTCTTTGCTTCAGAACAATGCATATCATTTTGCTTATAGGCATGGCTTGTTTATTCATTGAACTTTTGACTTATGGAAACTGGCATTTTACTGTAATAAACACTTGGTTACATCTGTTGTAAATTGAACACGATTGGTTTTTCCAAGAATAGTGTTTCAATTCTAAACCAAAATTATAAGCAGCTGTCTGTTAATAGATATGTACACTGACTCCCCACGTTTGTTGTTTTCTCGTTTAAAAATATCTGTACCTCAAAGATCAACTTCAGATTGATGCAGTTTCTTAATTCAAAAACTATATGTTAGAGTTTCCTCCTTTTTTTCTTACTCAAAAAGAAACAAACCGTTCTGTGTGGGGAGAAAATGGTGCTTTGCAACTTTTTCCTTCTTACTTTTCCTTTCATATGATTTTCAGGCAGTATTTCTGTTAATTTTTTATTTTTCTACCATTCCAACTAAATTTAGCTTTCACTCTTTTTTTGGTTTGCATGGGGGTTTGGATTCATCTTTTTAATTTTTCTTGGTAACTACTTTTCTTTAGTACCAATCTATATAAAGTCCTAGGATTCGCAGGAGAATAAACCTAATTTGTTTTTAAAAGGCAAGCCCAATATTTGGATATTTGTTCTTTCATTTTCTTAGATTGTAAAAGAAAAATAATTTCTATGAGAAAATCTTGACATATAGAGAAGAGTAAAAACTTATCTGTAGACTTACCAGTCCATCAAAACTATTATTTATAATTTGGGGGTTTTAATTTCATTCTAATTTTATAGGCTTATTTCTTTAAAAAAAATATAATTGTCTGGTAAGGAGGGGGGCAGAGAAGGGGCAAGAGTGGAGACAGAAAGGGAGAGAGGGGTTTAGTATGCTCTCACCGAACAGGCACAATGTAAGGGTAGAGAGCACTCCTCCTGGGTGAAGGGCGCAACTACAACTTGAACTTCACCTAAGAAATGCAGTGTATCCTAATTGTCCCTTCATATTAACCTGAAATTTAAAAAAAATAATTGTCATGATGTATATATGTCTTTGTATATTGTCATCAATTAAAAAATAGACTTTATTTTTTAGAGCAGTTTTAGGCTAACAGTAAAATTGAGTGAAACACGTACTAGCTTCCCACTTTCCCCTTCCCTGACCGATGGATGCCTGGGCTTCTCTATTATGAATATCCCCCTCCAGAGTGGCACATTTGTTACAGCCGATAAACTTAACATTGACACGTCATTGTCGCCAGAGTTCACAGTTTATATGGGGATTTACTCTTGGTGTTTTATTACTGTAGATTTGGATAAATATATAAGGGCAGGTATCAATTATCATTATTGTGTCATACAGGACATTTTCACTGTCCCTTACCTGAATATCCCTTCTCCTTACCCCCTACCTTTGGCAACCACTAGTCTTTTTACTGTGTCTCTAGTTTTGTCTTTCCAGAATGCTTCTATAGTTAGAATTATGTAGTTGGTTCTAGAATCATGTAGTAGATAATGATATCCACCGGCCCCATATACCTGAGGTGGCAGGCTCAAACCCAGTCCCAGCCAAAAACTAAAAAAAAAAAAAAAAAGTTTTGTTTTCCCACAAATCAAATCCTAAAAACTTTATATAGATTGATATTAAAGAAAATTATATAGCCTTTCAAATTGGCTTCTTTCACCTAGTAATATGCATTTAAGATTCCTCCACGTCTTTTCATGGCTTGATAGCTCATTTCTTCTTAGTGCTGAATAATATTCCATTACCTGTATGTACCACAGTTTATTTATCTATTCACCCATTGAAGGACATTTGGTTGATTGCAAGGTTTGGCAATGATGAATAAAGCTGCCATAAGCATCTGGTGGCATGCCATTTTAACTTTCTCCAGCAATGTGCAAGAGTTTCTATTGATCTGCCATACTTCATTTTGATAGGCTTTTTAATTTTTACAAATATATGGTGTTATTATTTTAAAATTACCCTTTCCTGGTTACTAATGAGGACTCAGCATCTTATATATTTATTTGCCATTTTTGGTTCTTGTGAAATGCTTGTTTGTGTTTTTTGTCCATTTTTCTATTATGTTATTTGCTTTGTTTTTATTAAGATCAATGAGCTCTTTATATATTATGGATACCATTCCTTTGATGGTTGTATGTGTTACAAATACCTTCTAGTTTTTGGCTTGTCATGTCACTTGCTTTATGATATCTTATTTTAAATAGCTTTATTAAGTTATTGATGTACAATAAACTACACATAGTTAAAATGTATAATTCAACACATTTCAACCTATAGATATATGAAATCATCAACCATCACCACAATCAAGGTAATGAACTCATCCTGTACTCCAAAAAGTTTCCTTGTGAACATGTACTTCTTTCTTTTGGTTAAATACCTAGGAGTGTATTGGCTGGGTATATTTTAGGTATATGTTTAAATTTTAAGAAACTTCCAAACTGTTTTACAAAGTAGTTGTACTGTGAAGAAGGGTTTCTTCACAGTATATTTTTATAAACAGAAGTTTTTAATATTAAAATAGTCAAATGTATTAATCATTTATTTCATCACTTCTTTTTTTCATGTTATTTAAGACATTCTTCCCTAACTGAGACTAAAATGACATTCTCCTATATGTTTAAGTTTGCTAAGATTTGTTTGTAAGTCTTTATTCCTTTGGTGTAGTAAGCAACATGTAGAGAATGTGATATGATGTACAAATCCAATTTCATTTTTTCCATGTGGACAAGCACCTGTCTGTGCACAATCTAATGGATTGTCCCTCTTTTCTTGTGTGATCGCCAATGCTACCTCTGCAAACATCAAGTGTGCATGTATGAGAAGCTCAGTGTATGCATCTGTGTTCTGTTTTGGTTACCTGTGCCTGACTCAGTGTGATACTATGATGATTAATCACTACAGCATTGTAACAAGGCTTAAGATCTGGTGGTGGAAGTCCCCCTAACGTATTTTTCTTTAGCAGTTTCTTAGCTGTTCTTCATGTGCTCTGCCACATAGTACATTTATAACCAGCTTGCCAAGTTCCATAAAAACCACTCCTGAGATTTTGATTCAATTCTATTTAATTCAAAGATCAAATTGAGAAGCATGAAAATCTTTACAAAATTGAGTATTCTAACCCATGAGACATAGCATTTCTTCCTCTGTGTTCGAGCTTTCCTGTCTTTTGAAAGAGTTTTATAATTTTTCTCCTGCATATCTTGATATTTATTACTAGATTTTATATATTGAAGGCAGGTAGTGTGTTTTAAATTCTACCAGTACTTACATGGACATTTTAAGAGATTTTAATCTTTTGTACTTCTGTTTCCTTCCATTACTTCTCTTCTTTTTGCCCCCAAGGATTTATCACTTTTTCCTCAGCTTAATCTGGAATCATACACAAAACCCTACTATTTTGAAGCAAAATGTTCCTTCCTTCAAGGCATTATTTTTTATTCTGTTTTAGTTATTACAGTGTAATAATTAAACTGACTTACATTTGTAAGAATATTATTTTTCTCATGATTTAATGTAGTTTAAGTAATTAATGAGTTTCAGTGCCTATCGATAATTATTTCCTACTGAAATGTCTCTGGTTTTTGAACTCCTAGTTTTATTAATCTCTTGATGATCTGGAACATATTGTTAGCCAATTTTTGTGGAAAGGCCCAATAGGGTGGCAAATTGAAAGGCATTTTTAGTCTCCTAGCTGATATTTGTTTTATAGCATTATTCATTTGCAGGGATTTAGCATAGCACATCCTATCATATGAGAATAGCACATAATTATTTATAAAATCCTTTGATCACAAATTTCTTCCCTCCATGCATGATAAACTGTTTTGTTTTCTGGCATTTAATATTACAGAGGACATATAGGAAAAGGAACTATACTGTAGTTGGGTTCCACCCACCCCCAGTTTGATTAATTTTAGGACTCATTTAAGAATTTCTTTAAGTTTAAAATTGTTATGAGGCTGTATCTTAATATTTACTTCTGCTCAGTAAGTTCTCTGGAACATGTTGAACTATCAATTTCTAATCTTGTGTTGATTTTTTTCAAGTCTAGAAATTTTTATCCTCTCCTGTCCCTGATTATTGCTTCTTATTCTTTCATTGATGATGGATTTTCTCTCTGTGATATGTCATCAAATATGTCACTGCCTTGTGCATATTTTTTACAGTGTTGTTTATTTGACCTTTATTCTGAACGTGCTTCTCAAGTTTATTTTCTGCAATTGTGCATTGTTTCTGCATGCCTGCTGATTTTGTAACTACATTTTAAAAATTTTCCTGTGTCATGGATTGTTTCAACCAGTACTTGTTTAAGACTTAAAAAAAAAAATCATACATGGCTCAAAAAGTAGACATTCTTAAAAATGTTTTTCTTCTGTTTCTTGAACTCTGAGAAGGGAGGATGATGGGGAAGTAACAAGAGTCTTTTTATTCAAACAATTAAACTTTGCCCTTCTCTTCTTGGACAGAGAATGCATGGATAGGTAATTGACTAATTCAACACATATTTATTGAGTACCTACTATGTGCCAGGCACTGTTCTAGGCACTGAGGGGGTATAGTGAACAAAACAGGCAAATAAAACCTCTCCTGGAGATTATATTCTATTGGAAAGACACAGATAATAAACACATAAGTAAATAAAATATTTGTACATACAATGGAGGGATGTGTCCTAGAGAAAAAGAAAGTGGAGAATGGAGAGAGGACATGTTGGACAGGGCACATCAACTGCTTTTAAAGTAAAAAGGTAAAAATATAGGGAGGGGAGCATTCCAGGTGGAAGAAACTGCTAGAACAAAAACCTCTAGCTGGGAGCATCCCAGGTGCGCATGAGAAATAAGGAGAATGTCAGCATGGCTTAAGCAGAATGAGTTTCCATAAAATGATTTTGGCATTACCTTTTATGGTGAACATGAGCTACCCAGGAACCTTGACATTTGAACTAAATACAGAATTGAAACTATCTCCTGGTGGGGCAGCTGAACTTTGAGAGAAACCAGTGTCTGTGGTTGTTCCTACCAGAGTCTGGTTGGTAATCCATCGGATCGCCTATTTTCGGGGCCAGGTTAGTTTTCTCATTTCTCTTGCACAACACCTGCAGCTGGGCGTGTGATATATGCTAAAGTCAACCTGAGGAGGAAAGCATTCCTCTGGCATTTAAATGGATTTCACATCTGCTGGTTCTGCAAATTCCCAGCAAGAGGGGACAGTTTTATTAAGACGATCCACTGGAGTGAATTGATGGCTGCTTTTGTTCTCTAGAATGAAGACACGCTAAAGAACAGAGAAAATGAGGGGAGTTGTTATAATTATAGAGCTCAGACCCTGCTGAGGTGAGAAGAATGACCAGCCGCCACCACACTGACGCTATGTTAAGTTTTTGTAGTTTAGAATTCTTAAATATGAGGTTTTATCACCCTGAGCTACCCAGTGCTATAAGTCTGTGTTTACAAATTACATGGATAAGGACTGATACAGAAAGCAGAATAAAACATAGCTGGGAAAATTTGCACTATGTCCTTTTGGATTAGCTTTCCAGAACAACTTTCACTGGGCTGATGTTGGAATATTGGGTTAATATGAACATGTTTCTGTGTCAGTTTAATCTTTAGAAAAAACAGAAATGCCTCTGAGAATACAGTGGAAGGAATCATTCGTTTTTCTTGTCAGGGGTTAGGAAAGACTTCAGAAAAGAGGAAACACTTGGCAAGGCTGGAAGGATAGTTTTCTGGTAGAAAAGTGGAAGAAGGCGCTCCATGTGGATGGGTGGCATCCGCAATGATGAGGCCATGTGGAAGGACTTGGTATGTTTGCATCAAGGCCAAATCCAACAGGAAGGTGCTAAACTTGGAATGTAGGGGTTTAAAGGAAGGAGATGGTCTTTGTGGTGTTCTCAGCCCCCGGTTAGCAAGCATAGGAGCCTACTGGTGGTCCAGTCTCCCTGGGGCAGGATCAAATGCCCTTTCTTCCTAAGTACGGCCCTGATGCTTCTGACATTTGTATGACTGCAGCACGGGATCCAAACTGGTTTGCTCAGGTCTAAGACCTGAACTGTGTGTGTGATTCTTCAGAGGATGAGAAGGGAAGTTGAGAATGCGCCAGCAGTAGGTGCCAAAGGCTGGGCTTCCAAAGGGCAGGGTCACACCCAAGTATGTCGTGAAGGGCATGAAGGCAGGTGTAACTGGTTCTTGCAGAGGCACCCCTGGGAAGTATATGTTTATACAGTGATGGAAATTATTTTGGAAGGGTACGTGGATACTGGATGATTTCCCATCAGTCTCAGTTATTAAAAGCATTTAAGGAGGTTATTAATGAAAGTTAGAGATACACAAAAATCAAGAATCATAAAATCCACACACGTGGAAGCAAATGAAGCCCTCCCAGCAAAACCAGTAAGCTGAGCAAGTTGAAACGTGCATGGTGAATCAGAAAGGATGCTGTTGACCTTGATTCTTGAAAGTGTAATACTGAACCATGATACAGTCTGTCCTAAAACTTTTACAGTGATCCATGTACTCCTGTATTAGAGTTCTCCAGAGAAGTATACCCAATAAGACTTGTGCATGTATGAGGTCTAACAATTAAGTTTGTGAACTCATCTTAGACAAAGTGCTACGTACCTCACTGCTGAATATCATTATAGTCACCTTCAAGTACTCCCCGTGGTCATCTGGTAACCAAAGTGAAATTCAGCAATGAGGTGTGTCACACTTCTAACTTGGGTGTCCTGCCTTGTACAACAATAGCTGGGCATTCCAGAAAAAAGAGATCCAAAGTTCCAAAATTGTTTTGAAGGCTGGACTAGGTGCTGGCATCAGTGCATCGCTTTCTAAGAGGACGACTATGAAGGTGACCGCAGTGATATTCAGCAGTGAGGTATGCAGCACTTTCTCTAGGGTGAGCTTGCCAACTTAATCATCTGTCCTTGTGTATTAATAGAGAGGTTTAATGTGAAGAATCAACTCACATGATTACGGAGGCTGGAAAACCCCAGATCCGCCTGATGGCCAGCAGGCTGCAGACAAAGGGAAGAGCCAGGGTGATAGGGCAAGTTGAAGGCCAGCTGTCTGCTGGCAGAATGCTTGCTTGAGGGATGTTAAGGGCGTCTGCTGATTGAGGCCCACCTTTATTGTGGATGGCCACCTGCTCTACTCGAAGTCCACTGATTTATCTGTTAACATCATCCAAAAAAAAAAAATACTCTCATAGAAACTTCAGAGTAATGTTTGGCTACATAGCTGGATACTACAGTCCGGCCATATTGATATATAAAAAAAAATGAACCATCACCATCTCCAAAGGCTGAGGTAGGAAAAGGAACTCAGTTAGAACTCAGTTGTCTTTTTTGCCAACAAAGCATGAGGAATTCTTAAATTACTTTCTCTCTAGTACCTATAAAGTTATAGTAGGTGATCACTAAGTATTAGACAAACAAATTAGTAACACGATAATGTGTGTGCTTAGTTATTTGGGAGCACATTATCGGATATTCTGGTATTGCTAACCTGGCCAGCATGTTTGTGCTCGTGTGCTAGGATCACATCGAGTCACTCAGTATGTCTGCCTTGAGTCCCTGCACCATCTCAGGCATAAATCAGGCATCTTTGGAAATCAGCAGTAACTTTTTCATATTGCCGACTATCGTGGTGATATTGGCAATAGACTTGAGTACCTGGCAGTTCAGCATATCCGGTTGAGAAGCTCTCACCCTAGTGAGAAATGAAACAGTCTGAGGAATTTCAGCTGTTTTGGCTGTTTGTAGTTTACAGCACATGGAAAGAGAGAGAGAAATGATATATTTTCTTTACAGGCAAAGCTTGCAAAGGCTATTTGTAACTGTACTTGGCCCGCAGATAATTTGTAGCCTTGGAAAAGAAGACCAACAAGTGTGGAAGTGCTCACGGAGTCCCCAGTAAAATGAGTGATAAATTGTAGCTGGGGGAGTGGATGGTTAACCGCAGGAAGAGGGGACTGGTGAGAGGGATTTGATCACGTAGTGGGTGCAGACGCAGAGGACAAGGAATAAAAGCTTTTGGTTTTCTCTGCAAGCAAATGAAGAGCAGACTAACCCATGCTTCTCTTTCTTTCATGGTTCAGACCTTCCTGTTACTTTGTGTCCTTTATAAACACAGAGGTTCCAAGGACTGCACTGAATGTCATTCACCATGGGATTTCAAGGACTTACCTTCCAGAGAAGAGTTTGGGGCACACTATCTGGTGTGATGAGATTATTTGTTTGAACTTGGACTTGAGTGAGAAATTACAAGAGAAATCAGAGAGGCCAGATTGCACCAGGTGCTGTAGGGAAGGAGTTGGCCATGGCAGGATTCAGCATAGCGTGCCACGGGAATATCTGTCTGGAGTGAAGGAAGGTACAGAAGACATCAGGAAGGCTGACAGAAGGCCGTGAAGCCACTAAGAAGGGAGCTAAGCCTACACAGGGCGTATGTCATGTGAAAAGCACTTTACAGTGTGCATGGCACTCATCTGATAGGAATGTAATCTGATCCAAAAGTTTGGCAAGAAAAAAGACTCCTGCAGTTCTGGGGCTGGGGGAGGGGAGAGCTATCTGGAAACAAGAAGGCTGCCGGGGAGATGAGGCAGTAGCCAGGGGTGTCTTGAGGAATAGAAGATGGATGAAAGTAATTAAGATGCTGGGGGAATTATCAGCATTTTCTTGTGTCCAGAATTTGGATGAAGGTGCTGACTCAGCTTTTATTTCCTGAGCTTTTGATCTTGGGGCACGGAGGGTTCTCAGAAGCTTTCTGAAGATGGTCAATAGTCAATCAGTGACAAGGGTTTCAGAAGAAGGATAGAGACTACAGGCTTTGGTATATGTGTAGGCAATAACAACAAATCAGAGTTAGGAAACTAGGGGCCAGGACATGTCCGAAAGGGAGGATCTGTCAGACCGTGGGGGTTGAGACAATGAAGGGAACGGATTCCTTATTAGGAAAGAATTGAGAACGGATCCCAGAGGAACATTCATATATAGTGGGGGAAATGATGAAGATGAGGAGCCAAAGAAAATGTAAAGGTTAGAAAGATACAAAGGACCAAGGTCAGAAGCGTGATCTAGAACTGGCTGGCTCCTTTGCAAAAGGTCCAGCTTCTGGCTGAGCACCAGAGGCTGCTTCTGTAACTGATGTGTGATGAATCCATCCTCATGCCTCCTCTGCCCTGCACCCACCTTCCCTGAGACCTCAGTCTCACAGGGCTGGGCTGGGTTAATAATGAGCACCGTTCCTCTCTTCCCTCACCTCAGGAGTGACTGTTGTGTCCTACACTTGGATTCCCTGGGGCAGCCCAGTTAATGAGGACCTTCAGGGGTGGGAACAATGCCATGGGAAACTCTTAGGCCAGTGGGTCAATTCTTCCAGGCTGTATGCCTTTGACATACTTAGTTGCTTCTCAAAATGTCAAGCCCCTCTAAGTGTAGGAACAGCTAACTATTCTCTCTCTGCGAAACCTGTGCACCAGACCTTCTAGAGGACCTGTCCCCTGGGGAACAACAGTCCCTTCCTCTACCCTCCTCTTCAGTAGAACCTTTCTCTGCCCCTAGGTCTTAACTGACACCTTCCTCCATCTCAACACTCTCACTTTCCAGCAGCCTCCTGTGAGAGCAAGGGCTCCCTGTGATTTGTTTACCAAGGATCTTCCTAGCATCTAGGGGAGGCCCCCTCTCCGCTAGCAGATTCTCAGGAATGCTTTCCGAATGAACAAGTGAATGAATGAAGAATTGCTCATTTGCCTGCAGCCTGTCTACACAGAGCCTGGAGTTGGAGTTGAGACCCCTTTGTTGACATCCCTTGACATCTTCACACCAGTGGACCCCGTTGTCTCTTCTTGGCAGCTGCCCACCCTCCTGGCTTCATCCTAGAGCTCACATCACCCGCCATCATGTCACATCTAACATTTCTGTTTGCATGGGTGTACATTTTCAGAAGTGGGCAGTCAGAACTCATAGAAACGTCCTTTGCTCTACTGATTCCAATGCCTCACTTCTTAGGTGCATCCTGATTCAATCCCGTCGAGCGCTTGTGCCGCCAAGGTCCCCAACTCGTCTGCCATCCATCTCCTTTTCGTTAAACCCATTGCATTTTTCTGTCTTTATTTCAGTTGACAACTTGGCAGCATTTGCCCATTTTGACCCCTGCTGCCTTCTTGAAATGTTTGCCTTTGGCTTCTTTCACACTTCCTCCTAAATTTTCAGATTCCCACTTCCTTTATTTTATCCATCTCCCTTTCTTTTCCTCCATCTAGGCCCATTTTAAAAAAATATGGGTGTTCCTTAAAGTTTAGTCTTTGGCTCGTTTGCCGAGTAACTCTACACTTTCTACCTGTGTGCTCTTTGCCACTCCTGGGGCTGGGATAATTTTTTGCATGGAGGTGTTTTCTAAATTTAGATCTGTCTCAGCCCAGCTTGTGAAGTCCAGATAGATATCTCATTGCTATGTCCTGCTTATACATAAGGGACTAATATTGACCTCAAATTTAATCTGTAGTAAACTGAACACATTTCCCAACCGTCTTCCTGAATTTATTTTGTTTTCTCTCTCTCTTTCTTTTCTTCCTTCCTTCCTTCCTTCCTTTCTTTTTGTCTTTCTTTCTTTCTTTTTCTTTCTTTTTTACCTTTCTTATGTATCTATGTTTTCTTCAATGCATTCCCACTGCTTCTCCTGGCCATCTTCACTTATTGCCTACGTTGTTGCAATCCTTTCTTAAACTACTTTGCAGGTATCTACTCCTAACTCTGTCGAACTCAATATCCAAACTGTCATCTTTTTGCAAGGAAAAACTCATCAGGTCATTCTCCAGCACACTACCCCTACATTTCTTTGCATTGCCCCTAATAAAGGTCTAAACTTTTTGGCGTGGGACAGACAACTATCTTAAGAATTTAAGAAGGTTCTCTTCTTTCTGTTATGTCTGTTTCATTTGCCTAAAGTCGACCTTTTTCTTGCCTTTTCTTCCAGCTCCCTCTCCACAGTTGGGGTTACGTGACCTCTTCCTTAGTGATCTTGGTGCCTCTAGTTTGCGTTCTCATGTTATTAGACAAAGGTCTGGCCACCCGTCACTGTCCACCAATATGCAGGGACGGGAATAGGTCCCCCGAACCTTACCTGTCAGAAGGCCAGTGATTCTGGAGAACAGTGAGAGTAGCCTCTCCAAGACTGTTTCCTTCTTTCATTTCCAAAATTAGTTTTATACATAAAAATTCACAGCAAAGACCGCATTAACCCTTATTTTAAACAATAATCAGCACAACTCAATGACCCTTTATAATATTTCTAATTCAAAAGTCAATTTCTTAAATCATTTCTTCTAAAGTACTTGAGACAGGCATCTTTAGGGCAGGAGCTAAATTTACAAAACAGTAAGAAGGGGAGAGAGGAGGTAAAGGTCACTTGGGACCTAAACTGAGCAGACCAGCTGCGTAATGTCTGCCTGAGCCTAACGGGCTCTATCTTATTGTCACTCCATGGGCTCTCCTCACTCACACCCACAATCTCATCTTCTACTACATTATTATTGTGTGTGGTAATTACCCCTTTACTCCTGTCTCTGTCACTAGACAGAGTGCCCTTTGACAGCAAGCAGTCTGACCTTGTGCCCAGGACCATGTCTGGCTCAACATGTACTTGTTGAATTAATGAATGACTAATTAAAGAGCTTGAATGAGAGGCTGGGACTGGCTAATGGTGGCTTAAGTGCAGAAGAGTTCCATTAGCCGCATCTGGACAGAATGAGGTTGTTGGTCTTGTTTTATATTATCATTAATATGGTGTAGGGATCATGGCAAAACTCACCCTTTTCCCCCCACTCCCTAGAAAGTTCACTAAAATATCAACTCATAGTTAAGGCAGAACAATAAGAGAAATGTTTATTTCAAATGCTGTGCATGGGGCGGGGGAAACCACAAGAATGATTACCCAATGTCTCCATGATGGTCAGAGAGGTGCCTTTTTGAAGGGGGAGAGAATGTGGGTACAGCAAGTGGTTACTGGAGGGTGATGACTAGATGGGGAAACAGATCGACCCATAAATTAACCTGAGGGACAGATACTGTGTTTTAAATAATTTAGGCCAGGTCTGCTAGCCTTCAAAGGAAGGAAAAGGAAGTCAGCAGTCCCTTTTGATCCCCTAATCAGGTCAGTCTGGTTTTATACAGATGAACAAAGTCCCTTCCAATGCTTTCTGATTGTTAATATTCAAAATATTCTTTGTGTTAAGTAGTAATATTTCAGGGTAAAATTTTCTCAGCTCCTTCAGTGGTCAAGTGCATTCCTAGGTGGGAAATATGTCAAATTTAGTGGTTGTTTGGCAGGCCTACCCCCTTGTAATTCTTTCATGATAGGATGGCCAGGAGAGAGTTCTCTGCAATACCCATGTGAGGTGTCTAATGTACCAGAACAGATGTGTCATTTGGAAAGTTTCTTCAATCACACATTTTAAAATAACTTCTATCAGGGAGGATCATATGTGCTGAAGCTTTTTGAAAAGTATGTTGAAAATGTGTCTTCTACTTTTCACTTCCCCATCTTATGAATCCTGAGGTCCTTGCAAGAGCTAAAATGTCTTTTAGATAATAAGATGCCATTTCTCTAACTCTTCCCTAGACTTCTGGAGCTTATATTGAGCACAACGAAATTGGAATTTTATCCATTTTACTGTGATTAATGAAATCAATTTGTGATTGTAGTTAGTGGTTCTTCAAAAACCAAAATAGGGCTGTGAGTATGGCTCAGTGAGTAGGACAACAGCCCCATATACTGAGGGTGGAGGGTTCAAACCCGGCCCCAGCCAAACTGTCTGGTAACAAAAAATAGCCAGGCATTGTGGCAGGCGCTTGTGGTCCCAGCTACTTGGGAGGCTGAGGCAAGAGAATTGCCTTAGCCCAAGAGTTGGAAGTTGCTGTGAGTTGTGACTCCATAGCACTCTACCGAGGGTGATAAAGTAAGACTCTGTCCCTTAAAATAATAATAATAATAATAATTTCCTTGGTGTAGCAAATCCATTGAAGAAAAATGTGAAGAAAAAGTTTTATCTTCCTGTCTTCCTTTACTGTATTTTTGTTACCAGACAAAGAGGGTTGGGCGGTCAGTCACTGCCAGCCAATATGCAAAGATGGGAATAGGTCCACCCAACTTCATTTGTCACAGGGCCAGTGATTCTGGAGAGTAGTGAGAGTAGGCTCTCCAAGACTGTTCTGTTCTTCCATTTAAAAAATTACGGTTTTATACATAAAAGTTCAAAGCAAATACCACATTAAGCCTTATTTTAAATAATAATCAGCATAACTCAGTGACCTATTACAGTATTTCAATTCGAAATTTAATCTCCTAAATCAATTCTCCTAAACTATTCAAGATACACATCTTTAGGGTGGGAGCTAAATTTACAAAGCAGTAAGAACGGGAGACGGGGTGAAGGTCAGCAGACCCTAAACAGACCAGACCAGCTGTGTCCTGTCTGCCCCAGCCTGACAGACCCCACCTTTTTCTCACTACGTGTGCCTTTATTTTGAGACATCTCCAGGGGTTTCTTGTCAGATTATCTGTCTTAAAGATATTTGGAAGAAAAAGTATCCAATGTATACACCCCTAATATGAGACAAATTCTTTATCGTTCAAGTGAAGGCTACAACCCATTTGTTGCACAGGAAGACAGAGAAAGGGGAGAGGGAGGGAAGGGGAGGGAGAGGGTGGGGGGAGATGGGACAAAGGGTGAGACCACATGTGTGGTACATATTCGAAGGGTCAGGAGAAAACTTCTAAATACGGATCAAAAATGTTTCCACATAGTAAACGAGAAAATCTCATGAATGTTATGTCAATCAGGTTGATAAAAATATCTCAGATTGCATGTGAAGCCC